>CAUYPK010139464.1:0-139296 GCA_963574355.1 Loris lydekkerianus
CACTCTACCGTGGGTGTAATATTTAGACTATGTATAAAAAAAAAAAAAAAAAAAAAAAAAATACACTAGACTTAATCAGAATTTAAAACTTTTGCTCTTTAAAACTGACCTATGAAGAGAATCAAACAAGCCACACTAACAGAAAATATCTGCAAATTATACATTTGACAACACATATCTGGAATATACAAAGAACTCTTATTAAACTTGCTAAGAAACAACCAACCTGATTTTAAATATAGGCAATGGATTTAAACATTCACCAAGAAAATATCTGAATGATAAATAAGATACTCAACACCATTAGTCACTAGGGAAATACAAATTAAAACCACAATGATACACATGACACATCTATCAGCATGACTGAAGTGACAGACTGGCCAAAGCAAGAGCTATGAAGGTGCAGGAGCGGCCACTGCAGAGCTGTCAGCACCTGTTGTGAAGAGGCTCGACACACACCAACCATGGGGTCCAGCTAAACTTCTAGGAATTCACTCATGAGAAACTCGGAGCACATCCACACAAAGATGTGCACAAAATACCCATCAGCAATTTCATGTGTATAGTCAAATAGTGCAACAGCCCAGGTGCTCAGCAGACGAATGGATGTTCTGCAGGGTGTTCATAAATGAGACACTATGCAACCATTAGAGAAGAATAAACTACTGATGCAAGGAACATGGATGAATCCCAAAATCATTATCCAAGTGAAAACAGTGAGATTAAGACGACGAGTACATGCTGAAAGGTCCCATTTACATCTGACCGTCAAAACTGCAAACTGAGTCAGCAATTGTGGAGGAGAGGAGGAAGCTAAGAGCAAAGGGGCAGAAGATGACTCTAGGTGGTGTTGATTATCTGTGACTGTGGTGATGCTTGCACAAGTGCACAGATACTTCAAAAGGTGATCACAATGTATACCTTAAACAGGTAGTTTATTGTGTGCCATTTATATCTACAGAAAGCTGTTAAACAAAAAGCAGCCCAGTGACAGCCCCTGCAAGTCTCAGGTAGTTATCAGGAAACTTCCATCTGCACTGCCAGAGTTCACCTGATGTTAATTACAACAATCAACAATGTTCTTTCGTCTAAAATTTTCCTTCTGGCATGTATAAACTGCATGAGCACACCTTGGTTCTTCTGTGTCTTCAGATTCATAATGCAGTTGACAGACGCAACTTCCAACCCACCAGCACTACTGAACAAACCTGTTATGTTGCTGGAAGCTACAGAAGGAGCTCAGAGAAGACTCAAATCTTTATTACCTAAATAGGAAGCCCCTAAAGGGTCTCTTGCTGTTTGAAAGAGGACAGGCTCATGTACAGAAGGTGTGGCCACATCGACAGTTGTCCAAGCCACACTGTGCGAGGAGCCACAAGCCACTCGTGTGATCTTCTGGCCTTCCAGGCCATGCACGAGGGTGGGCTTCCTGTTGACCGTCGTCGTGCCGTTGCCCTGCTGACCATGGTCGTTGTCACCCCAAGCATACACCTATTTGGGAGAAAAAAGAGTTTTTCAACATTTCAGGACATTGTCTTTAAATTGACTTCAAAATGCTTAGGTATATGTTGTGGTACTTGAAATAACTGAGCTCTTAAAAGATAAAAACACACCATTTCACAAGCTTACAAAATAGCATCAGTGTACTACAATTCTGAAGAAACTTCAACCATGAAAATGCTTAACAATGGTCTTAAGGAGCATTAATTTTAATCTAATTAATCCATCTGTTCTGTGTTGTTACAGGATGAAAGTAGGATCCCCTCTTCAACTAATTGCAATATTTTTTCCTTTTATTTTGCAAAGAAAAATAAGTAAAACAATATGCAGACTTTCCAAGTTATTTGCTTCTTTGCTTTATAGAAATTATATAGAATTTATTTTGATGAAAAAACAGTATGGTGATCTTGTTTTCATACATAATTAAAAGTAACACCAATGAACAGTCATCATGGTACACACCACTCAAAGCAAAAGTATAGTATTTGTCAAGCATTAACTTTACATCTAAAATGCAGTATCTCACTGTCAGCTATCAAACCTCTACAGTAATACATTGCTAATGCCTCAGCTGTAGGAGCCCCTTAAATACTAGCCACCTTTTTACATTTGCACATAGACTTCAGAGTGGGCAGAGCCGCTCCCCAGGGCCCTAACCTGTGCCGCCCAGGGCATATGCACCAGTGAGTACAACAGACATGGCCCAGCCTTCCCACTTCTTCAAGTAGTAAGACTCATTTTGGCAGGACTCACAATTCTGAAAAGACAAGGGTTGTGTGGACAGCTTCAGGATGGCAGCACCCCCAGGCTTACCTGTCCAGAGTCCGTGACCGCCAGGCAGTGCAGGGCCCCAACGGCCACATGCACAATCTTCTTCCCTCTCAGCCCTTCCACCACCTGCGGCTTCCGCACATGCACATCAGAGCCATGGCCCAGCCGGAAGTAATCGCCCTTCCCCCTGAGAGAAGCCAACAGCATGAGTGTCACTGACACAGTGAGGGCCTGGCTGTGCTGACAGGAACGCTCACTGCCTCACACCTTCACAGCTAGCTCAGCGGCAGCATCAGGCACAGCATCGCACTCTCCGGTCTCACATTCTGAACCGTCCACCATCAACCCAAATTAATTCATTAATTCCACTACAAAAACCTTAATACTGTAATATATGTTTTTAAAATATTTAAGTTATTATTGTCAGTTTTCACATAAAGAGACTGCAAGCAAGACACACAACCACAAAACCCCTCCAAAGCCCCATGTAATATGTGTCTTTTTCAAGCTGCCTCTGGTCCTGACCCTGGCACGAGGGCTGACACACCGTCCGAAGGCAGTCTGGGCGCTCACTCATTTGCACTTCAATAAAATAAGTTTTATAAGAAATATATGTGAACTTTTCTAGGATCAAAGATTCATAAGTATGTTTTGCTCTCATTTTATCCTTAGGCTTGTGGTGTGGTAAGAAAGTGGGAAAATCCTTTACAAAAACCTCACCCAAACAGGAAAGGCAGGAGAGCTAAAATTTTTCCAGTATTCTAAAATGACCCAGTTATAATGAGCAATTTTTTCTTCTAATAGTGTCTAATCCCAGCTCAACACTTTAAAAAAGGACAGAGAGAGAGGCCTGGATAAGTAAGAACCTGACAGGGACACTGGGGAATCCGACGTACCATGTCCACACCACTCCCGACTTGGTGAGTGCCAGGGAGAACTGTGCTCCACATTCAATCTGGCATACTCCCTGTCCATTGAGTCTCTCGATGTTCTGAGGAATGTTACAGCCTTCACTTCCTCCCCGGCCCAATTTTCCAAAGTCACCATCTCCCCAGGAAAATACCAAACCTAGATTTAAAAAATACATATTTCAGGCCACCACTTCACATCACCCATTCACCCAGTAACCTAGAGCAGCAGTAGAGCTCACCTTCATCAGTCAGAGCCAGGGTCTGAGCATCTCTGCTTCCACATGCAACCTGGATCACTCTGTGACCAAGAAGGACTTTCACCTACTCAATCACAAATTTAAAAAAAAAATCAAGCACAGGCACTAGGAAATCAAGGGAACTTTCCCCACAGACTGAAAGCCAACCACAATGCATATGTCTGTTATGAACTTCCCTAGATTTAAGAATTATCCTCTTTTGAAATCATCAGATGGCAAGCTTTATGTAAGCAACAAAATGTGTATAATCACCATTTTGGGCTTCAGCTGCGTTGTGTTATCCCCATGTCCCAAGCGGCCGTACTCTCCGAGGCCCCAGGTATATAGTTCCCCACTGGAAGTGAGAGCCGCACTGTGGGAGCTCCCACAGGCAATATCTCGGATACGCTTGGTTTTCAGTGCCTCTATCAGCCTCGGCTTGTCACAGTTCCTAAAACAAGACAAAATCAACTCCCTCTGACCAATCCATCCTTTTTTAAAGATGAGGTTAAAAATGTAGTTAACACACAACCTACAGATCAACTTAACAATCAAACCTTAAAAGCATAACATGTGAGGGCAAATCACATAATTCATATCAAAAAAATCTTTAATCTATTTCTATAAATAATCTAATCTATTTTAAATTTCTCCAAAATATCTATCAAAAGGCACCTGCTACTATTATCAGTAACAAGTTTCTTATTAGCAAGTTAAGACTGAAGAAAATGCCCTTACATTCTGCTGAAGTGTCCAAGTTTTCCATCGTCACCTTCACCCCATGAAAACACCTTCCCGTCGACAGTTAGAGCTGTAGCATGCCGGCCACCTGCAACATTCACACAGACTTGGGCTGCCAAAGGGCAATGCACAAAGAATTCACAGCACAATGGCTTACCCTGCCTGGCATGTAGAATACACTTGGTGTGTTGGGTAAATGAATAAGGATCAACATTTCAGTTATTATGAAAGTTTTCTAGCTTTACAAATTTTAACTCTAGAAATAATTTGCAATAAACAGGCAAAATAGGGCACCTGTAGTCCCAGCTACTTGGGAAGCTGAGGCAAGAGAGTCACCTAAGCCCAAGAACCAAGAACCAGTTGCTGTGAGCTGTGACACCACACCACTCTACCAAGGGCAACAAAGTGAGACACTGTCTCTTTAAAAAAAAAAAAAAAAAAAAAAAAAAAACAGGCAAAATAATGCTGATTATTAATGGAGTTCCCATTACGTTAAATACATAAAGATCAAAATTTAGAAGGAAAAAGTAGAAACAACTTGTGATTAGGCCAACTGTAGATATAGTGCAGTTTAAGATCTTGAGAAATATTCCCCAGCAGTGGGATGATTTAATCATTTGCAATTAATGCCTTATACTCTTCCCAAAACACATCAGCTATGCTCTTTCCCACCATGGAATGTTCCCCCAGTCGAGGATTTAAGGTGTGATCTCTCGTTACACACTCAAGTCTCCGCCAGCTCCTGGGATCCTGGTCCCCCAAAAGTTCATTTGCTCCTTTCTTTCCCAGTAGAGCCCTGTGTTATGAGGGACAACTATGAGCTCAGTTAAAGACCAGCCTTCCCCGCACACAGGAGATAACAGAAGTGAGCAGAACTTCAGAAGGCTGGGTAGAGAGGCTGCTGAGCTGCAGGGCAGAGAGACTGCTGGGCTGCAGGGCTCAACGCTTCCTCTAGCTGAAGTTGCAGACAAACCTCCACAAAGGTGCACAGAAATAGCTAGCCCTCCTCCTGATGTTTTACACACAGAAAGAGCTGGCCCTCCTCCTGATGTTTTACACACAGAAAGAGCTGGCCCTCCTCCTGATGTTTTACACACAGAAAGAGCTGGCCCTCCTGACTTTGCACAGCAGAGTAAAACTCTATCTGGCATATGTGTACCACTATCATTTGGATTTCCAGTCTGCAGAATTACATCCAACCCCTCAGCACAGGTATGAATTGGGTTTTGTGTATAAATCAGTTCCATTCTTCAGAGGCCTAGCACACTGCTTGAAAATACCACTCAATAAAGGTTCCCTAAATTGAAGGAATATGCTTTCTTTTAAAGGTTCCTTTCCCATTACTGGGTTTCACAGATGCTTTTCAAAATCTGATGAAAGTTACAGACTCTCTTTGCAGGGAAAAAAACATTAAAGTATAGAACTTTATGATTTCACAGATACTATGGACCTGAGACAATGGCTCTAAGACTGAAAACCCCATCCTTTGAGGGATACACCCATATGCCTGCAATGCCAACTGCTATTATCCAAAATACATCGTTTAGTAGCAATAATTAAATTCTAGGCCACCCAGAGGAAAAAACATTCAAAAGAATGTAAGGACACCTTAGAGAAAATTACTTAAAGGCCTTGGTCAATGGCAGAGCAGGAGCACCACGCCTCTTTGTACCTGAGTGCACAGCCACCTTCTTGACCACGTAGCTGCTGAGTGCTGTAACCTGCCTCGGGATGGGCACCGTCCCACTGGAGAGGCCCAGTCCCAGACGGCCATTGGTGGCCTCACCACAGGCATACACCTTCCCCTCCACTGTCACTGTAGGAACAAGAACAGACAAAAGACTCACTTTTCACAGTACAAAGACTAATATTTTAAAAATTAGTCTAAATTTTTTAGACTAATATTTAAATTTAAAAAATGAAATTTTTTTTTTCCCCCTTGGTGGAGTGCCATGGCATCTCAGCTTACAGCAACCTCAAACTCTTGGGCTTAAGCGATTCTCTTGCCTCAGCCTGGGAGTACAGCCTGGGAGTACCCATCACAACGCCCAGATATTTTTTGTTGCAGTTGTCATTGTTGTTTAGCTGGCCCAGGCCAGGTTCGAACCCGCCACCCTCAGTGTATATGGCTGGTGCCATAACCACTGTGCTATGGGCGCCGAGATAATTTAAAATTCTTTAAATCTGAGAATAATCATACCTGCAAACAGACTTTTAGAACCACCAGCCACCTGTACCACATTCAAAGCAGATAACGTCTCAGAGAACGAAGGAACTTTTATCTAAAATAAGATTTAAAAAGAAAAAAGAATTATATTTGCACTTTTAAAATTACATGTAACCTTATTAGATTGTGTAAGGAATTTCAGTCATGCACCGCATAACATTTTGGTCAACGATTATAGTGGTCCTGTAAGATTATAATGGAGCTGAAAAATTCCTACTATCTGATCATGTCCCAGATGTCACAGTGCAGCCCGTTACTCACTGTTTAGGGTGATACTCATCTAAACAGACCTTATGGGCCACTAGTCATATAAAAGTCTAGCACATATAGTTACTAAGATATAATACTTGATAATAAACAACTCTATTCCTGGGTTATGTATTTCCTATATTATAATTTAAATGTTCTTTGAAAGTATACATACTCCTTCTACTTATATATGTCTATATATAGAAAAAGTAAACTTCTTTAATATATATATATATATACACACACACACACACACACATATTTCTATATACATATAAACATATATATATGTTATATCTGTAATATATACCTCCTCCCATCCACCAGGAGGTATTCCATTCCAGGAAGCATCATCATCATCACAGCAGATAGCAGCCCTATCTCTTACTAATGACCACCGAGCGGGATAAGATGTGGAAGTGGAAGACTAATGACCCTGACCTGTGCAGGCCTAGGCTGATGAGTGTAACCGTGTCTTAGTTGTTAACAAAAAAGTTTAGAAACGTAAAAAAGAAATTATAAGTAGAAAAAATTTTATAGAGCAAGGATATAACAAAAAAATATTTTTGTACAGCTATACAATGTATTTGTTTTCAGCTGTGTCATAAGGGTCAAGTTTTTTAAAAAGCAAAAAATTTATAAAGTAAAAAAGTTAGTTAGCTAAGGTTAATTTACTATCGAAGAAAAATTTATTTTTATTTAGTGTACCCTAAGCACACAGTAATATACTAGGCCTTCACTAGAGCTACTTCCAGTCCTGCAAGCTCCATTCGTGGTAAAGGCCCTGTATAGGTGCACTGTTCTTTATCTCCTGCTGAATCCTCACTGTGCCTGTTCTACGTCTAGACATAGACACACAGATGCTTAGCACTGCGTCAGCTGCTACATGTTCAGTGCGGTGACACACTGTGTGGGTGTGGCTTAGCAACAACAGGCCCCCACAGAGCCTGGTGTGAGGCAGGCCAGCCACCTCAGAGCTCATCCTCACCATTTAGCAACATGTGACTAGACTGTTACTTATTTTATGGTTATCAGTATTAACCAAAGGAGTTCTTATCTCTTGAAGATACACACATAAGTATTTTAAGGATTAAATGATGTTCTGAGATTTACTTAATAATAAACAAGGGTTGGAGTTGGACAAAATAAAGGGAAAAAACACAGGCTGCTGTTGGTAACTGCTGAAGCTGGTACTAGGGATATGACAGCTCATGATCCTGTTCATTTTACTTGAGTGTGTTTGAATATTTCCATAAAAGAAAAGAAAAAATAAAACATAGCTGGCTATTCATATTATGGATTCCGTGTATACGTAGATTCTGCCAGGTATGGATAGAAAATACGTATTTTTTAAATTGCATCCCAGCCAAGTGAGGTGGCTCAAGCCTGTAACTCTTCACTTTGGGAGGTTGAAGCAGGAGGATTGTTTGAGGCTGGAGGGTCAATTGAGACCCAGAGGTCAAGACCAGCCTGGGAAATAGTGAGATCTTATCTCTACATAATATAAAAAAATTAGCTGGGTGTGGTAGCAGGTGCCTGTAAGTTCCAGCTACTCAGGAGGCTGAGACAGAAAGGATCACTTAAGCCCAGAAGTTGGAGGCTACAGTGAGCTATGATGATGTCACTGAATTCCAGCCTGAAAGACAGAATAAGACTCTGGGGGGAAAAATATGAAAAATTACATCTATACTAAACAAGTACAGACTTTTTTCCTTGCTGTTATATCCTAAACAATACAGCATAACAACTACTAACATAGCATTTACACTGTATTAGGCATTATAAGCAATGTAGAGCTATTTAATATTATCAAGTATGTGAGAGGATGTACTTAGGTTATATGCAAACACAACACCACTTTATATCAGAGACTTGAGCCCCCCAGGCTGTGGCATCAACAGGCGGCCCTGGAACAATCCCCATGGATTCCAAGGGATGACTGTACACACCATAAAGATAAAAGCAAACATCTGGTAAACTGCTTTTTATTCAAGTCATGCTATGCTCATTGAAAGGAATAGCCTTGCAAAAATTATAACACTAACAAGAAAATACCAAATACTGCAATTGGCTTTATAACAGTTAAAGATCAATCCTATAAATTCTCTTGCTGGGCACTCAGTGGGTTTTTTTCTTTTTTGAAAAAGAGTCTCACTTTGTCCCCCTCAGTAGACTGCTGTAGTGTCATAGTTCACAGCAACCTCAAGCTCTTGGGCTCAAGCGATTCTCCTGCCTCAGGCTCCCAAGTAGCTGGGACTACACACAACACCTGGCTATTTTTGGAGACGGGGTCTCACTCAGGCTCAGGCTTGTCTCCAACCTGTGGGCTCAGGCAATCCACCCAGCTCAGCCTCCCAAGTGCTAGGATTATAGGTGCGAGCCACCGCACCCAGCCTCATTCTGTGGATTTTTGTTTTTACAAGCCATTAAAGAGCCCAGCAGACCAAAAGGAAAGGAATATTTATTGACTAAATCTGACTTTTAGAACTTGTTCCTATAGCTCCCGAAAGAACCAGGGGTGTGTGAATATCAGGCCTTAAAATTACAAACACCTGGGAAAATGTCTCTAACTTTGCTGGAGAAAAAACAGGTACAGCATTCACATCCACAATACCTTGTAAATTTGGCTACAATTACCTTTTAAAATTCAGTGAACACTTGACCTCAACTGCTGGTATTTTTAATTTCTTTCTTTGGGATGCCTTGCCATCTCCCTGCTCTCTTTTCTCTTTCCCCACTCTCTTCCCCTCTCTCACTCTCTCTCCTTCTGAAAGATAAAATAATCTTACAATTTTATATCCTAATCTTGGTCTAGAGAAATTCTTTTCTCATCCTGCATGGAATACCTACTGAGCTTTCTGCCCTAACACTTAATCTTTTTTATTCCATCTCTGGCATCTCTAAGAAAAATTATGTGCTTAAATTCCCCATTGTAAATGAATGTGATTTAATTTAAAATTCTTAGGGCCTTTAGTCTAAGAAATTCTTTATGATTCTATCTGTCAGAAATTAACAGGCTATCACCATAGCAGTGAGAAAGGATTTTCATCGCAAGCATGGAGGCCTGACTATCCTTCATGTAGAAACTCCACATTTGGCAGTGAACAAGGTCACAGGTCCCAAGGGTCCACACCTCACAGATTCTGGATAGTCCTGCATTGTCCCAGCTTCCTGCCCGCTGCTCACTTCCAAATGAGCTCAGGTGCCTCAAAACACAAATGTAATTCAAGGCTATTCAAAGGAAGATCAGAATTCACCATACCTTGAAATAAGAGAGCTCAAATGCGAGTTTCTACTTTATTTCTTAGCTTATCAGTAACGTAGGCAGTAAGGAACCATGAGAAGGGTGATGTCTCACAGGAGACTGAAAGAAAGCAGTGCGCACACATGGAAGGAACAACCTACCTCTGGGCACTAAACGTTGGAGGAATTTGTTCTGTAGTTCCTCATACAAGAAACACTTAGTATAATATAAGAAACACCAAATCCAACTCTAGTTCAAATGCATCATCTGTTATAGACCCTAGTCTTTTTCTCCTATGAACCTCACTTAAATATAAATTAAGCTTTCACTCAAGTCTCAACAGGATCAAGTGTGCTGTGAACTGTGACACACCCCTCTGCACATGGCTTCAGGACATTAACTGGAGACTGAGATGCAGGTCTCCACCCACAACAAGCCTCTCAAGAATAAAAGTGTGTGTGTGAGACCTGCTCTGTGCTCACAAAGCATCCCCTCTCCATAGAAGCTTTTCACATTGAAGCACCTCAGGCTTCCTGCCCTAAAGGGCAGGATCACATCTTCCTCATCTCCATGTATAATACAGCGATTTTATACATTTACTCACGTTACTTTGTTCATAGTAAACAAACATATTTCTTATATTGAAGGCAAGATGAGTATATTGATAGTGTATAATTTTTATCTACGCACTTGTCAAATCTTTTCAAAAGTTAATTTTCCTGTTTATAAGTCAGGGATAATACAACTCTATTTGAAGTGCATTTTTAGGGCAGTGCCTGTGGCTGAGTAGGGCACCAGCCCCATATACCGAGGGTGAAGGGTTTGAACCTGGCCCCAGCCAAACTGCAACAACAACAACAACAAAAAATAGCCGGGCATTGTGGTGGGCGCCTGTAGTCCCAGCTAATTAGGAGGCAAGAGAATCGCCTAAGCTAAAGAGCTGGAGGTTGCTCTGACCTGTGACGCCACAGCACTCTACCAAGGGTAACAAAGTGAGACTCTGTCTCTAAAAAAATAAAAAATAAAAAAATAAAGTGCACTATTATCCAAGGACAGAGGCATCTCAGAAACTATGATTACCTTAACAGGTTAATTTAAAAAACAACATATAGAAGGTAAACCAATTACAAACACTTCCAGAGAAGAGTGGCTATGCGGAATCTCCCCCAGCAAAGGCAGCAGGCCGTACCTTGGAGCCTTTCAGCCCGCCCAGCTGGTCCTTGTCATTTAGTCCCCACACAAACACTTTGGTTCTTATGGTAGCTGCTGATTCCAGCCCTGCAGCCTTCTTTCTGATAAGGCTAGCCAAAGGAAAAACAAAAACAAAAATAGAAATTTTTCAGCATAAAACATTTTATAAAAGAAACACAATCTCAAATACTCTATAAGTTTGCTGGGCACTTAAAACTTCAAGTATGCACAGGAACAGGTTAAGTGTTCCACAGGGGCAAGTCAATGTTCCTAAACCCAAGAATCTGGCTATTTTTTTCCCCAGAGAAAGAATAAAGGATGTGGCCGTATGACCTTGGAGGTACTCTAGGATACACACGTCCTGCTGGAACACCTGGCTACTGGCAGCTCAGCTGGAGATCCTCAGCCCTGCTCTTTCCCAGAGGCCAGCTCCAGCCACCTTGCTCAGTCCACTCCTGACCTGCCCCTGTCAGGCTAGAATCAAATCAGTAGCAGTCACAGCACTCCAATTCTTAAACTGGAAGAAACCAGAAAGGAAAGCACAGGACAGGGCTAGATTTTTTTGGTTGGTAGTTTGATGCCAGCTGCCAAGGTTGCTTCTTTGTGTTCGGATGAGGTTTTAGTTTTTGTTTGATTTGTTCAATTTTTATAAGCTAAAGTAGACAACAGAAGACTCTAAAGACTCCGTCCTTGATACGTATGATTTTTTAACCTGTTATGTATTACCAAATATTTGCTTTAAGGGATCAAAATTTTATGGGGCAGGAATAAAAATGTAAAAAAAACTCTTTACTAGGGGAACAAGCTATGTACAAGGTATTAAAATATCTTGTAACATATCTTTAGTCAATAATACATATGGGAAACCAGAGTGATCGTAGGTAACAAATGGCTGGCACCATCTAAGTAAGTATCAACCAGAGTGAGGACAGCTACAGGTAGTCCACACGGACACAGCCCTGTTGGTGCCAGCCCTATGGGAGAAATCACGAACTACTGATTCATCCTCAAGTTCTTAACTAATAATGATATGCAGAAAAAAACATCACATTCAAGTATCCAGATTTTCTTCTGTTAATATATTTAATTTTATAAAAATCTGATCAATGAGTAAAGCTCAAAACAATTTTGGTTATTTTACATACACAGCATGTATATTAAGTATCTGCCCAATTCGTGTTAGTAGGTACTGGATAAGAAAATGCTAACATATAATCCTTTCTCTTAAAAATACCAATGATTTCCTTATTTAAGCAAATGGGCATTTTCCTTATTTAATTAAAGTAATGTATGTAGATACAATCAGTTTGAATTACAACATGTAGCATAACATATATTCTAGATAAGGTAATGTGCATGTTATGGTGGAACCTCTGTAAAGCTGACCTCCCAAGAGAATGGAACAAACGGGTCAACATGTGGAGTTGGCCGACACAAGGAACCAGGCCCACTGTGCTGACGCACACATGCTGCATGTCTGGTCTAAGATTAGGTTGGCACAAAGCACTTAAAGCAAAAGGCATTTCAGTCAACACAGTTGAGCCAGTACTGCAACTTCCCTCCCCTCCCATCCCTGTATACATAGCCACACCAGCTATCCACAGTGCCTTGGGAATCCAGCAACTATCATTTTATTTTGTATACCCTTTGATTTGGCAATTTTATGTCCAACAATTTATCTAGAAATGTATATGAGGACAGTAGTGGTCTGCAATGTTTGCTGTGGGATGGTAAATGGACCTAGAACAACTGCACACATTCGAGTACTGACACCAGTCTGAGATTAAACAAACAGATAGAGGTGCAGCAGGCAGCACTATCTCTGCATGTGCTGTTCCCAACAGAAGGACTTGCCTTGCCACTCTGCTGCTCTGTGTGACCTGCCCACCCTGCTGCCCTGTGTGACCTGGGGCCCTGCCCACTCTGCTGTCCTATATGACTAGGGGTCGTGCCCACTCTGCTATCCTGTGTGACCTGGGGACCTGCCCACTCTCCTGTCCTGTATGATCTTGGCCCTGACCACTCTACTATCCTGTGTGACCTGGACACCTGCCCACTCTGCGGTCCTGTGTTACTGGGGCACCTGGCCACTCTGCTGTCCTATATGACCTGGGGACCTGCCCACTCTGCGGTCCTGTGACTGGGGCACCTGCCCACTCTGCTGTCCTATATGACCTGGGGACCTGCCCAAACTCCTGTCCTGTATGATCTGGGCCCTGACCACTCTACTGTCCTATGTGACCTGGACACATGCCCACTCTGTGGTCCTGTGTGACTGGGACACCTGCCCACTCTGCTATCCTATATGACCTGGGGACCTGCCCACTCTGCGGTCCTATATGACCTGGGGACCTGCCAACTCTACTATCCTATATGACCTGGGGCACCTGCCCACTCTGCTGTCCTATATGACCTGGGGACCTGCCCACTCTGCTGTCCTATATGACCTGGGGACCTGCCCAAACTCCTGTCCTGTATGATCTGGGCCCTGACCACTCTATTGTCCTATGTGACCTGGACACATGCCCACTCTGTGGTCCTGTGTGACTGGGACACCTGCCCACTCTGCTATCCTATATGACCTGGGGACCTGCCCACTTTGCTGTCCTATATGACCTAGGGATCTGCCAACTCTACTATCCTATATGACCTGGGGCACCTGCCCACTCTGCTGTCCTATATGACCAGGGGACCTGCCCACTCTGCTATCCTATATGACCTGGGGACCTGCCCACTCTGCTGTCCTATATGACCTGGGGACCTGCCCACTCTACTGTCCTGAATGACCTGGGGACCTGCCCACTCTGTGGTCCTGTGTTACTGGGACACCTGCCCACTCTGCTGTCCTGTGTACTGGGGCACCTGCCCAATCTGCTGTCCTGTATGACCTAGGGACCTGCCCACTCTGCTATCCTATATGACCTGGGGCACCTGCCCACTCTGCTGTTCTGTATGACCTGGGGACCTGCCCACTCTGTGGTACTGTGTACTGGGGCACCTGCCCACTCTGCTGTCCTATATCTGTATGACCTGGGGACCTGCCCACTCTGTGGTACTGTGTACTGGGGCACCTGCCCACTCTGCTGTCCTATATGACCTGGGGACCTGCCCACTCTGTGGTCCTGTGACCTGGGGACATGCACACTCTGCTATCCTATATGACCTTGGGCACCTGCCCACTCTGCTGTCCTGTATGACCTGGGGACCTGCCCACTCTGTGGTCCTGTGTTCTGGGACAACGGCCCACTCTGCTGTTCTATATGACCTGGTGACCTGCCTACTCTGCTGTCCTGTATGACCTGGTTACCTGCCCACTCTGTGGTCCTGTGTACTGGGGCACCTGCCCACTCTGCTGCCCTATATGACCTGGGGACCTGCCCACTCTGTGGTCCTGTGACCTGGGGACCTGCCCACTCTGCTGTCCTGTATGACCTGGGGACCTGCCCACTCTGTGGTCCTGTGTACTGGGGCACCTGCCCACTCTGCTGTCCTATGTGACCTGGGGACCTACCCACCCTGTGGTCCTGTGACCTGGGGACCTGCCCACTCTGCTTTCTTATACCTGGTGACCTGCCCACTCTGCTGTCCTATATGACCTGGGGACCTGCCCACTCTGCTGTCCTATATGACCTGAGGACCTGTCCGCTCTGCTGTCCTATATGACCTGGGGACCTGCCCACTCTGCTGTCCTATATGACCTGGGGCACCTGCCCACTCTGCTGTCCTGTATGACCTGGGGACCTGCCCACTCTGTGGTCCTGTGTGACTGGGGCACCTGCCCACTCTGCTGTCCTATATGACCTGGGGACCTGCCCACTCCCTGGTCTTGTATGATCTGGAGAGTGTGCCTTGTCATCCTGACAGATGAATGTGCTACAACAGACTCTCTAAACTGCATCTCCTTCCTATCACTTACCATGACCCTATGTAACACGTGTCTCATTTTCTTCTGCAGATTTACCAGTATCACTGGCAGAAGACAGGGCCCAGCCCACCGTAGGTGCTCAATAGACAGTATACTGAATGAATAAACACAGTAATGGTCACCAGCACAGTGCTCATAAAAACAGAACTAAGTGTATATATGGGAACACAAGCTTAAGACAAGACACTGCACTCAAAAATCACATACCAGAACCCTATTTAAGGATATGGATATTCTGGACCTGGATGGTGATGGCTACATAACAGTGCCAATGTACTTAATGCCACTGAGCTGTACACTTAAAAATGGTTAAAATGGTCAATCATGTTACGTATATTTCATCATCTACAAATAGATTTTGAAAAGTTAATACTAAAATACTTAGCATAAAGCTATAAAATATACCATATTATTTCTACAGGAAAATATACTCAGAGACAGAAGTAAAGGAAAGACACAAAGATACACACAGAAGTAACACTGATACTTCAGGTTGAAAAATTTAACATTTTTACCTGCCTCTTTCATGTTTTCCTAAATATGCGTTTCTGTATTAAACATTTTCTTGGAAATAAAAGTTAAATTATAATTTTTGAAAACTCAACTAAAATTTACCAATCATTCTTATGGATTATGATTTACCAATCATTCTTGTTTCCCTTATGAGATATGCTATAATTAAAGATTTATTTCTCAAAGTGAGAATTTTGGAGTGGGGCAGAAGGTAAGTGAACACCAATGGCAAGCAGCTCTCACCTCCCACCACTGCCTTTCTCGTCCTCTTCCTCCTCATTGTCTGAAGCCAGAAAAGGGACTGCAGCCAAGTCTTCCTCGTCCGCACGGATGCGTCCCAGCAGGATGAGGCCGTGGATCTTACAGTCGATCCCTGAGCTCCGACACTGCTTTATAGCAATTTCAATATACCTGTGATACTAGACACAACAACGAGCTATAAATTGTTTAGAATCAAACACATTAAATACTTGAACTGGAGAGCAGGGCATTTGAGACAGGGAAATGTGGAAAGTTAGAGCTTCTTAATTTAAGTTCTAGAAATATGAACTCAGCCAAAGTCAATGCAGCTACATCGGAGTAAGGTTTGCCTTCAAATTCGTCTACCCTGAGACTTGCAACTCTATTTTCTTATAAAATTAAATCAGTGACAGCCTTACTATAAAATTATCACTTCATGACAAGTTTAGCACTTGATACCAACAGGTGTGACAAAAGAAAAAAGCAATTCTGGTATCACATGTCTGATCAGAAGAAACTAAAAGATCTTTAGTGAAAACAACAATGTGTGGATGCAAACAGCAACCTGAAATACTTGACAATAATATCTTTGCAACCAAGAGAGTGAGAACAAAATTCACTTCATTTCCTTTCTTTTTTTTTGAGACAGAGTCTCACTCAGTCACCCTGGGTAGAGTGCTATGGCATCGTAGCTCACAGCAACCTCAAACTCTTGGGCTCAAGTGATCCCCTTGCCTCAGCCTCCCAAGTAGCCAGGACAAGCACCCACCACCACACAAGCTGGTTTTTCTATTTTTAGTGGAGACAGAGTCTCGCTCTTGGTCAAGTTGGTCTCAAACTCCTGAGCTCAGGCGATCCATCTGCCTCAGCCTTGAAGAGTGCTGGGATTACAGGCGTGAGCCACTGCACCCAGCCTATTTCACCTCCTTTCCAAGTTGATCTGATAGCAGCAAATTCAAGTTGTGTAAAATAAGTTATATTAAAATGTCACACTAAAATAAAATACAATCTATTTTAATTAAGGGGGTAAAATCGGGTTCAATTCTTATACAGAAACAGCCAAGTCACTTCCCTTATCCCTTGTAAAGCATCCCCAGGTAATACTACCACAGCTACTCACCTCTGTGCAGTCACTCAGAAGGGGCACTGTGGTGTCAGCAGGGTTAATATTGATTGTCTTTAGTTCAATTAGATTATTTAGAGAATTTCCACCTAAAAAAAAGAAAGGTAAAGAAATCAAACAAAGGAATTTCTATTATTTGATAGAAAACACCTCTTTCTGAGTAAATTAATCCAATTACCTGATACTACAACCAAGGAAGGCATGTAGCTGCTGTCCGCTGGGTCTACTATCATCTTTAATCTATGAACAAGAACATCGGGGAAAATCTCCAAACGAATCCAATGCTTAAAAAAATCAAAACAAAACCACATTTTCCGTTAGCAAAATTCAGCTATATTTTAGCTACCAGAATAGGATCACTTAAGCTTGAATCTTCATGAAATATTTAGAGAATAAAAATTTTCTTTAACCCTAGCAGAAACAAGAATATTCTACCCCACGATATCTGCTCATTAGAAGACAATCTCACTATAAGCCCCAGAAACAATGTATTTATTTATAGACATCTAACCCAGAGTAGCCCCTTTGTACCCATCAACGAGTCGACGGCAGAAGACACCAGAGAGGAGGTGGGGAAAAGCTCTACATCCTTGGCTCGGCATCCGTAGCTCAGTGGTTAGGACCCCAGCCACATATACTGGGACTGGTGGGTTCAAATCCAGCCCAGGCCTGCTAAAACAACAATGATAACTGCAACAAAAATAACAGCCAGGCGTTGTGGCAGGTGCCTGTAGTCCCACTTACTTGGGAGGCTGGGGCAAGAAAACTGCTTAAGCCCAAGAGTTTGAGGTTGCTGTGAGCTGTAACACCATGGCACTCTATTGAGCATGACACAGAGAGACTCTGTCTCAAAAAAAAAAAAAAAAAAAGGAAAGAAAAGAAAACTACTACATCCTCTATCAATTAGTCAGTTAGATAAAATCTATTACCCATATTGTCTAAAATCTCTGACAATAACAATCAGGCTCGGTGCAGGGCTCACTCTGGGAGACCAACATGAGAGGATTGCTTAAAGCTTAAGAGTTCAAAACCAGTCTAAGGAATAGCAAAACCCTGTCTCTACAAAAAATAGAAAAATTAGGCAGGTGTGGTGGTACATGCCTATAGTCTTAGCTACTGGGGAGGCTGAAGCCATCCAGGAATTGGAGGCTACAGTAAACTGTCCGAAGCCACTGTACTTTAAGCCCAGGCAACAGAGCAAGACCCTGTCTCCAAAATCAATCAAACAAACAAAACAACTGAATGGTGTATAATTCTGTAACTTTGAAATAACTTATAAACTAAAATATAAAATGAGTACTAACAAGTAAAACATTGTAGGTTTTTCAAAGTTTATTCTGAAGATCTAAAATGCAAAACCAGGTGAATAAAAGTACTTCCAGACACCCCACCATACATTACCTTTCCTTGTGACCCAGACGACTGCCAGCAGGGCTCGCTGCCATCAATCAGACGAGATGCCTGGTTCACCGAGGATGACACATTCAGGCTCTTCACCATGCGGGACCAGCTGTCCAGCAGCATTCCAGGCTGATTGCTGTGACAACGCTTCAGCTGTTTTCCAGAACGGCCACAAAATACTGCTGACTGTCCTATTTCACATGTTCAAAAAGAGAGTTAGAACAGGGCAGAAGCTTCATGATTCCAAAATCAAGAATTTGACAATGATGAGCTACTTCAAGAAAAAAATTTCAAATTTAAAGGAGCTAATAAATGCCAAAAATGGCATTAAAAATCTAATTGAGATATTTTACAAGAATTTATGAGATGAAGTCTATATAATGCTATGATATATTCCACTAAAATCTCTCAGGTAATACAAACCACAAGAATATGAATAAATTCTGGGAAAAGTTCAATAACAGTGCTCACAGAAAATATTCTTATTAGAGATCCTTTTATAAATATAGACCAGACACAGTGGCTCACACCTGTAATCCTAGCAGTTTGGGAGGCTAAGAAGGGAGGATCACTTAAGGCCAGGAGTTTAAGACCAGCCTAAACGAGAGCAAGACACAGTCTCTACTAAAAATAACAAAATTAGCCAGGCATGGTGGCTGGTGCCTATAGTCCCAAATATTTGGGAGGCTGAGGAAGGATGATTGCTTGTCAAAGAATTTGAGGTTGCTATGAGCTATGGTGATGCCATTGTACCTTAGCCCAGTCAATAGAGGAAGATTCTGTCTCAGCAAACAAGTAAATAAACTTTTAGGAATACAAAGCAAAAATTAAAATCAAAATTAAAAAAGATATAATACAAAGCAAAAAACAAATTTGTAAAATGTTTCTACTTCCATTAATGGCAAATCTAGAAATTCAACTAGGCTCCCCATTTGAAGCTAAGAAGAACCAGACTAAAATATTCAAAAATGAATAAACCCTCCTGAAAAAATCAGAATTAATAAGATAGTAAGGAATTACAAGAAGGTTGGAGGTAAACAGAACTGAAGGCAAGAAATAAATTCTCACTTCTCTGGTCAATTGATTTTCAAAAAGGGAGTCAAGACCATTCAATAAAAAGGAGCACCTTTTCAACAAACGGAGCAGGGCAATCAGACATGCACAAGTAAAAGAATGCAGTTGGATTCTTAGATTGTACCATATTTTAAAAAGTTTCTCAAAGCGCATCAAAAAGCTAAATCTAACAGCTAAAACTATAAAACCCTTAGAAAGAAACACAGAGGCTAATATTCATCACCCTGGGTCTGGCAATGGTTTTTAAATTGACAATAAATTCAAAAGTAATAGCACAGATAACAAAAGAAGAAAGTAGATAAAGGTAACAGCACAGGTAACAAAAGAAAAAAGTAGATAAATTGGATTTCATTAAAATTAAAAATTTTCATGCATTACAGGACCCTATCAAGAGACTATAATAATACAATAGCTTACAGAATGGGATAAAATATGTGCAAGTTACGCCTAAGAAGAATTTAATGTCCAGAATCTATAAAGAACTCATACAGTTCAACATCAACAGATTTTAATGCGTGAAGGACTTAAAAGCACATGGAAAGAGGCTCAACATCACAAGCATCAGGGAAGTTCAGATCAAAGTCACAGGTACCACTTCTCAACCTACTAGGACAGCCATGTTAAAAAATGGAAGGTTACAAGTGTTGGTGGGGATGGAGAAAAACAGGAACACTCATACACCACTGATGGGAATGTAAAATGGCACAAAACATTGAAAACATTTTTACAATTACTTAAAAAGCTAGACAAAGAACTACCATATGACCCTGCAATTTCATTCCTAGGTATGTACACAACAGTTTTGAAAACAGGGGTTTAACAGCTACCAGCTACCAGTGTTCATAGAAACACTATTCACTATGACCAAAAGGTAGAAACAACCCAAATGTCCATTAACAGATGCACGGGTATATAAAACACAGTATATACAGATAATGGAAGGTTACGTCATTAAAAGGAATGACGTTCCGAAACATTCTACAACACAATGAACCTTCGAGACATTATGCTAAGTGAAATAAGACAGGCACTAAATGATAGATATTATTACTATATGGCTCCATTTATATGAGGTACTTGGAGTGAATTCACGGAGACCAAAGATTCAAGGTTGTCAGGGATGCCACAGGGACAAATGGGGAAGTCAAATTGCTTAATGGGCACAGTTTCTCTTTGGGGCAGGGGACAAGTTGTAGAAACAGAGAGTGGTGATTGTTGTGTGGCACTGTGCTTAATACCTCAAATTATAAACTCAGAGGCTAATTTTAAGTTATATATACAATATGCCAAAAAAAAAAAAAACCTATATACTTGTGTATAAGCCGAGTTTTTTGGCACAAAATTTGTGCCGAAAAACCCGAACTCGGCACAAATTTTGTGCCGAAAAAACTCGGCTTATACTCAAGTATATACGGTATATATGCTTTAAGAAAGGGAAAAAACTGCAGCAAGATTGTAATTCTAAACACATTTGACTTCTGCAATTGTAAGAAACATAAGATACAATATACAAGATAACAAGTGTTATCAGTATATATTGAGCATTACAATTTTAATAAGTTTTTCCTTTCTTAAAATGTGTATATGTAATTATTTAGTTATAATTAGCCCTCTGTGTATTTTTTCATAAAAAAATATATTAAAAAAGGCATACAAATAAAAACTCACTATCCATCTACCAGTTCCATACTCCATGCAGCTAACTGCTAATTCATTTCTTGAGATTCTTTCAGTATTTTTTATTTATTTATTTATTTATTTATTTGAGACCAAGTCTAAGTTTGTAGCCATCAGTAGAGTGTCGTGGCATCATAGCTCACAGCAACCTCAAACTCTTGGGCTTAAGCAATTCTCTTGCCTCAGCCTCCAAAGTAGCTGGGACTATAGATGCCCGCCACAGCACCCGGCTATTTTTAGAGATGAGGCCCACTCCAGCTCAAGCTGGTCTCAAGCCTGTTAGCTCAGGCAATCCACTAGCCTCGGCCTCCCAGTCTTTTAGTGTTTTTTAATGAAAATACAAGCAAACAAATCTAGTTATTCTCACTCCTCCCCCCTTCTTAAAAGTGGGCCAGTCATCAGTGGGTAAGACCGTATCCTATCTCACTGTGCTCACTCTCACGCTCACTGTACGCACAGAAGCCTTACAAGAGTAAACTTCCCTACGTTTGTGTCCACAATAACTATCTTATTATCATGTCCAAAATAATAATATTTGGTGCAAGAGAGAATTTATTCTGTCATACCTGGTTCATTTATTCTGCCAAATGTATGTCTGGTGTTGTGTTTTCTGGTCTTGAAACACGTCTCACAAAAATCAAAGTCATCACAGTTTCTACATTTGAATCTGGATCCATTGATAGGAAACATTTGACAGCCATCACATCTGTTTTTAAAATAGCCATTTACCATATAAGGAAAAGATGAGATCATTTATTAAACTTAATTCAAAAGAAACCCATTCTTCTGCAAACAAATCTAGCAATGATAAAAATCAGAACTCACGTGACCCCAGGGTGAACACTGGGCACCAGCTCCATCTCTGATAACAAGCCTGTCCAGTGAGACTGCTGGGGGAAGTCAACAATGATGTCTTTTCCATTAGCACTGAAAGCTAGGACAGAATGGAAATCACCTGAAACATCTTCTTTATCACCAATAAAAATCTAAACTGGAAATTAAAACTATACCTTTGTATAGTTTTATACATGTGATATTACATTATAGTTATTTATGTTTTACATAGAGTATTAATCTTTTAGAGATAAGTACTGAGACACTTATGGATGAAATAACACATGATGTTAAGGACTAACTTCAAAATAATCAAGGGAGGGGATTATGGCCAGGAGGTGGCAGGTCCTGAGGCTGTGTAATGGGCACGTGGTGGCTGATTCTACAGGTGGTCCCTAAGTCACGGGTGAGGTAACATTCCAGAGAATGTCTCTGTATGTAACTCAGATCTCTGAGGAATAGTACATATATGGTAATAATAATAACAACAACAAGAATACTCTGGGGGCGCATATCTGATAATAGTACCACATAATACTGTAATAACAATATCCCTGCACTGTATTAACAAGTTACAGAAAATATTATACTCTTTTAATTCAAACAGAACATAAAATTATATAAAATGTTTAGATAAGAGACAGGAGAAATTTCAGAAAAGAAAATTAAAGGTTAACACTCACCTAATGTTGCATCAATCTTAGGCTGATAGAAATGTTACACTTATTTTGATCTAACCAAACCAATAATAAGTAACCTTTCCACTTCAGCAGTTAATCCACTACCCTGCCTAGTAATGACTGGTGGTCTCACTGCAGCACTGCCTTTCACACGTTCCCTTATTCTCACTTTATCCCTATCATTACTCCCATACACGGGCAGCTGAAAGAAGCCTCAGGCTCTCCCAATGAATGACAACGTCTGTCCTTTCTCCAAATGCTTAATTGTTTCTATTGTGGTCTTCACTGTTCGCAACCTTTCTCCTCCCTGCAGGGCCCTCTGGATTTGCAGTGGACTTCTCACTCTGCAGGCACTATCACATGGTAATCACAGACTCAAAAATCAAATCAAGAAGCTATACCATCAGAGGGATGGTGTGCATCAATAGCAACAGAGCAGGGAGACCTGCTATGGGCACGGAGACCATGCGCCAACATGCTACTACTCCATGCAGATGTTTACATGTGGGACAAACGAGTTCCCAGATTACTAATTTAATTATTTAGTTACAATTATCCTTAAGCGCCTGTTCACACATACGAATGTCATAAGCCAGGTCACCCACAGCCCAGGGACTGCCTGTACTATACTCTTTTCTTCTGTATATGTTTAAAATTTTCCACAGTAAGAAATTTCATGTGTTCGATTTTCATTAGTGTCAAAAATCCCAGTTACTACATACTTTCAGTAGCTTAGCATATAAAAACCACACTCATAATGTTAAAACTTCTATTCTGTGACAAATGCCATGTGCCACTCAAAATATTAACCTAGAAACTAATTCTTGTCTCTAAACCTAAATTCTTGTTTTTAAATTTGTCTTTTTATGTTTACAAATTTATTAAGATTTCTTAAGCAAAGACAAATGTTACAATAAAGTGAAATAATAAATAGGCCATATGTTGTTTTTGTTTTTGTTTTTAAGAGACAGAGTCTGGGACAGAACCTGTGACTCAAAGGAGTAGGGCGCTGGTCCCATATACTGGTGGTGGTGGGTTCAAAACCGGCCCCAGACAAAAAAACTGCCAAAAAAAAAAAAAATAGAGACAGAGTCTCACTTTGTCGCTCTCCATAGAGTACCATAGTGTCACAGCTCACAGCAACCTCAAGCTCTTGGGCTTAGCTGATTCTCTTGCCTCAGACTCCTGAGTAGCTGGGACCACAGGCACCCTCCTCAATGCCTGGCTAGTTTTTGCTGCAGTTTGGCCAGGGCTGGGTTCAAACCCGCCACCCGCAGTATATGGGGTCAGCACCCTACCCACTGAGCCACAGGCGCTGCTCTAGGCCGTGTATTCTTATGTTACCTGAGAAACTTTAACACCACCCCTATCCACTGGGGAAGCACTGTCAAATGTGACTGTTTTCTAAGCAATTTGATATAAAGAGCTTTCTACAGAACAGTCCATAAAAAAAAAATAAATAAATAAATCATCTCTTTATAGTACCAAAAGAGTCTGAAAATAAGATCACGGGCATATTTGATTAGTTCTCATGCAATTGTTAAAATGGACATAATATTCCTTTCTAAGTGAGCCAGGGAAATGGCTAGGAAGGTCAATAATATCACAATAAAATCTGAGATGGGCATGTCCACTTCCTAACTCCCATCACTAGTATATTTCCATTTCTTAAATTCAGACCTAAATTTTTATATGGCATGAGAAAGAAAAGCAGTCTCTGATAGCCCAGGGCCAGCCTGTCCCTCAGATCAGGCTAGTCTGTGACAAACAGACCAAGACAGAAACAATACAAAACAGCTCCTTAGCCACGTATGATCCAGGTCATGTCTAATCCATACTGCAAACACACATCCCCTCTCCTGGTGATGTAAACAACTGTTTCCTGACCAATCATAACTTCAGCCTTGCTCCATTCTCTCTGCTTTATAATCTCTCTACATAAGATTTATTAAGACACTTCAGTTCTAAAACAACTCCTCCCAACCCATGCTTCCTTACACCCTGCTCAAAATACTCACCACAAGCCTCATTAGTCCTTACTCATATCTTCTGATAGAAACACCCTGTTCCCTAAGAACAGTGTCTAAGAACATGTCCTCCCAAATTGCAATGGGTTAACAAATCTGACTTGGTTCAACTGCAGGTGTATCCTTTGTGGCCTTTGGATGGAAGGCACTGACAAGCCAAAGAACACTACATATCGTATGGCCTTCTTCACACCCTTTTCTTGCCCATAAAGGAAAAAATTCACATTAGTTAATAAAAAGTTAACAAGCAGAATTTTGTTGCCTAGATAATATTACCTTTCACAACCCCCACGCTTTGATGTGTCACAGACCCCCATTTGTATTTCGGAGTAGTAACAGAGGCTTTGACCCGTACTTTATCACCAATCTTGATGTGAGAAGAAGAACTTGGTGGTGGATAGCCTAAAGACAATAAAAATAAATGCAATGTAATTAGCATTCATTTCTGGGAACTATGTCTGTAATTAAGAAAGAGCAGAAGAATGTAATAAAGAATGAGCACCTATCAGTTCCACGTGAATGTACCTAACCCAGTAGGTGCCCCCTTTCTGCTGCCAGTCACACTGCACGTTGAGGTCGTGCAGTCCATCTCTATCCAGCTTGATGACTTTGCCCACGTCACCTTCACACACTTCTTCATAGGTTCGACAGCATCTAACCATCATTCCCACCTAAAATTAAAATGGAATTGAACATCCAGTCCAGTGACACAGATGAAACAAGCTACAAGCAGCATTCTATTCTTAAGAAGGAATTCACATAAGCACCACTTTATGCTAAATGGAACTGTGGCTCTTTAGAAAACTGGTTGGCTCTATGTCTCAGGCAGGAAACAGATGAGATGATCCTGGATCGCCTTGTGCCACAAAGCGAGGGAGCCACCAGAGATCACTGAATTCCTCAAAAGGACACTCCCACGTCAAAAAGAGTAACAGCTGACACACATCCAGGTCTAAGAGCCCACGAATTCATCATGATAATAAACACACAAAGCATCCTGGTCACTTTTATAAGCCCCACAGCCCTAATGGATCATTTTGAAAATTAATAAAGCCTCCTTGTGTTATAAAGAGTAACCAGGGTTGATAAAATAGTTTTCTTCACTGAAGAGAACTCCAGCTAAATTAGCGGTTCTGAAACTGTGGGTTGCGACCCCCAGGAACTGTATTAAAGAGCTGCGGCATGAGGAAGGTGGAGAACCATTGAGCTAAATTCAGAAAGCCTGACAAAGTTAGAAAATCACCATGGGGAAGTTTCTCACGATGGGTCTAGGACAGTGATTTACATCAGTGTGCCCAATTTTTAAAGGTCATTAATTAGATTATTTTCAAAAGAAGTGCAAAGCGCAGGGTTGGTGTCCGTAGCTTAGTGGTTAGGGTGCCAGCCACATATCCCAGGGTTGGTGGGTTCCAACTTGGCCTGGGCCTGCTAAACAAACAAACAACAACAACAACAACAACAAAAAAAAAGTAGCTGGGCATTGTGGCAGGCACCTGTAGTCCCAGCTACTGGAAGTCTGAGGCAAGAGAACAGCTTGAGCCCAAGAGTTTGAGGTTGCTGTGAGCTATGATGCCACAGCACTCTACCGAGGGCAACAATGTAAGACTCTGTCTCAAAAAAAAAAAACAAAAAAAGTGTGAAGTACAGTAAGTATATTCTTTTTTTTTTTTTTTTTTAACTATATGTTGATCAATATAATTTAACTGTGCCATGGAAGTTCAACTACTGGTTCAAATATGCCATGAGATAAAAAAAAAAAAAAAAAAAAGGTTGAGAAACACCAGTCTAAGTGATGACACCAGTGGCTATTAGAGCTGCAAGGTGAATCATGAACTTGATTAGGAAGGAGCAGGTTGATAAGACCAAACCCGTCTGTGAAGGAGGAAACTGCCACCTATAGCGGCTTCCTACTAAGATGTGGTCTAAGTGCACTCGCCTCCAGTGCTCTCTCTCCTTTACTGGAGAAATGGAGAGAGGAAAGCAGCCAACGCAAGGCAGCTACCCCCAAATCCAGAATGTAAGACATTCAGAGAACATAGTTGGGGCCACAAATAAATAGTACCACAAAGGGATGATGGTGGAGAAGAGGGCTGTTACAGACTGAATGTCTGTGTTCCACTAAATTCATGGTGTTGAATGAAGCCCTAGCCCCTCTGTATTAGGAGACAGGGCCTCTACAGAAGTAATAAGGTTAAAATAGGTCATAAAGGCAGAGCCCTGATCCAACAGGATTAGTCTCTTTATAAGAAGAGACACCAGAGTACCCTGCTCGGCTGCAGCTACCCCTATCCCAGCTCCACCTCCATGTGAGGACACAGCAAGAAGGTGGCCACCTACAAACCAGGAAGAAGATCCCCACCAGAAACCAGCCCAACTGGGACCCTGACCCAGCCTCCAGAGCCATAAGTGAATGTCTGTTGCTAAGCTACTGCCAGTCCAGGTTATTTTGTCATAGCAGCCCAAGCTGATCTGAGACAAGGGGGAGCCATGTGACTTCAGAGACACATTACCCAAGCATAAATAAGGTTTGTGAGTTTGTTTGTATTTAAAACACTAACCATAAAAAAACTGGGAAAGATACATTAGACTTCAGAAACACATTACCCAAATATAAGTAAGGTTTATGATTTCGTTTGTATTTAAAACACCATAAAAACACTGGGAAAACCTAACTTACAAAAAACTGGGAAAACCTGAGCAAGCACCAGATGTAAGATCATATTGGGTTATTTTACATAACAGAGATTCATTATTTAAAAATAAAATGCTTTCTCTATCAGGGACACATACTGACACATTTACATAAGATGATTTGGGGGCCCTCCTCTGAAAACATGAATTTGAAGCAAAGAAAGGATTTAAGATGGATAAGACCACCTAAAATATAACTAGATTTTAAAAGTTGGATGAGAATGATATAACATGTAAAAAAACATATAAAAAGTGTCACCATGAGAGTAACAGAGAAAAGCCCTCTCTGCGTCACGTAGAATCTCTCCCTGCCCCACTGCCCACCCATCCTTTGCCCCTCTGGCCAATCTGATCCCTCTAGATTGGGTGCCATCCTGCTAAGCTGTTCGCATACCCTCATACCTCCTCAATGTAGCCCCCACCAGCCCCAATAACACACCCCTCTCTCTGATTCCTTCCCTCCACTCTCTGCTTCTAACTTATCTCAGCTAACTGCCCAGCTGGCCTGCCTTGGGCCACCAGCACACAGGCTCCCGGAGGATAAGCACCTCTGTCCACTGACACCTGGCATACAGGAGATAGTGATCAAGGCTCCAGTCCAAGATGCTGACTCACCTGAACACTCTCTCTCACATACACAGCATAGTCATCATTGCTCAGAAAATCAGATCGTGTTTTGTAGGTCCGGCTCTCTGTCACAACAGCACCAGTAGACTACAAAAGATGAATACATTTTTTTTTTTTAAAAGAGAAAACTAGATCAATCTACTTAAAAGAAGTCTGTGAAATGTATTAAAAAGTATGGGCTCAGCACCTGTAGCTCAAGCAGCTAAAGTGCCAGCCACATACACCAGAGCTGGCGGGTTCCAATCCAGCTCGGCCTGCCAAACAACAATGACAACTACAACCAAAAAATAGCTAGGCATTGTGGCAGGTACCTGTAGTCCCAGCTACTTGGGAGGGTGAAGCAAGAGAATCACTTAAGCCCAGGAGTTGGAGGTTGCTGTGAGCTGTGACGCTACAGCACTCTACCCAGGGCGACAGCTTAAGGCTCTGTCTCAAAAACTATATATAATGAAATACTACATTATATTCCATACTTTAAAAATACTATATATTTCATACTATAAAAATCTTCATTTATAAAAGAGCAGTATAGTAGCATGGGAGAAAGAAAACAAATCTCAAAGCTGAAGTAACAGATTTTGGAGAAATTTCCAAATTAATCCTATAAAACAATTTACTCAGGTCAGAAATCAATCACATAAAACATGACATTTTAATAAAGTATCTTCTCTTTTTCTTTGAGAGACAAGAGTTTCACTCTGTAGCCCTGGGTAGCGTGCCATGGCGTCAATCCTAGTTCACAGCAACCTCAAACCCTTGGGCTCAAGTGATCCTCCTGTCTCAGCCTCCCAAGTAGTTGGGAATTCAGGCACCCAGCACAACATCTGGCGAATTTTTCTATTTTTTGTAGAGACAGGTCTTGCTGTTGCTCAGGCTGATCTTGAACTACTGAAGTGATGCTCTCACTTCGGCCTCCCAAAGTGCTAGGCTTACAGGTATAAGTCACCACGCCCAGTCCAATAAAAAACATCTTTTAGTGACTACCCAACATCAGATGTTTGAGCAAGAGTCTGTTTTGAACCTAATGGTAATTTTGATATAGAAAACCCAATCATCACTTCAGTGTTGAAACAAACGGCTTTGTCCTGTGCCCAGCAGAGCTACAGGTAAGTAGCTTAGGGACTCCATGGACAGAGGAAGGGAGCACACAGGACAGTCATGGCATAAGGCAGGAACAGGTCAGGGGGCAGGCAAGTCATGGTGGGCACTGACCACAGGGTAGGCTGTGTCGTCCATATCCTCCACCTCCTCCTCATCTGAGTACTCCTCAGATGCTGTGTCTGCATCCGAGAGCTCCGTGACCTGGACGTCAGAGTGATCCAGCAGCCACCCGACCAAGGCTTCCACACCTAAGAGCAAGCATACATAGCACACCATGGGCCATGTGAGGACTTCCAGCCTGAAATGTGAACCCCACACAAATAAGCGCTGGCGAGGAAACACACTACCAGGTAGGCCCGACGCGTTCCCAGAGGTGCCCATGAGCGACTTCAGTGCAAACTCGATGTTCCTCCGGGGAAAGCCCATTTCCATGAGCTGCCCCACAATCGGCAGAGCGGGAACCGGAGGCTGCTTGCGCCGCTTCACCCTGGCAGGGCGGACGTGCTGCACAGTCACAGGTGTGGTGGCCTCACTGGAGCTGCAGTCTTCAAACCCTGGGCTCAAAGGGTGAGTGGACTCCACAGCTAGACACTGGCACACTGCAAGGGCAGCAGCCTGCGTAGACAAGAGGATTCCATAGGTCTATGACACGCCTCAGTTAACGCACAGTCTACATGAGGAGTGTATGAACTGCAATGCAGAGGCATCGAAAGCCCAGATTTGCATGCATTATAAGTGAGTCAATAAAATGTTAGGAAATGATGAAGCCAGGTTTGACAGTTTAATAAAAAGGGAAGATTTGGTAATTAAATAACTTCCATGACTGTTTCAGAACACCGAGAGCCTAGTAAATTAGCCCAGTGTCAATATTCAGTATGGAAAACTTCCCAACAGCCCAGAGTTTAACTGAAAGAAAGTGCAGGGAGGAAGGACGTGTCCCCCTTGTCACAGCCAGGCACCTGCTCTTATCTCTGTAACGTAGGCCAGAAAGAACATGCGACTCTCACCACTAACCCAACCTCAGTTATTTAGGACTAAAACACCTGCTTTGGAGGTTTAAGATGGTATTAAAAAATAAGAGAAATAAAGAATATTAGTCAGGAGACACATTGCAGTGAAGCAGTAAACACCCACACCGCTAGTGTGTGCAGCACATGCCCTGATCACAGCCCCACACCACTGTCTGATCTACTTGCAACCCCTGGTCCCCAACCCCAGCCACTCTCATGGTGCTAAAGAACTGCTATTCTGTTAAGCTGAGCATGTGAGGAAGAAAGGAGGATGAAACCAAGGACACTGCTTAGGAAGTGTGAGAAGCCTAGGGTTTTGCAGCAAAGTCTAAGTAAGATGTAGTGATGGGTTTCATCCCTACAGTTTGTAACTCAGAATCAGATTAAGTGTTCTGGTTCTGGAAATAAGTAGTTAGAAAGTATTAGACTAATCCTCTGCTATTAATAATTATGAATCCTGGGCAAAATAGTTTTAAAAATTGCTTGAGGGTACTAAAGAACAGCTGAAGGAATCAGAACTGGAATGAGTGCAACCTGGACGCAGGGAGACGTGCAGGTCACCACAGACAGCAGCAGTGTTCCTGCACTGCAGGTGCAGGGCTGAACTTTGGAGCTGCCCGACACAATTAGAGAGTGAGGGGAGTGACCCCTGATGGAGAAAGCACAGAGGGAAAGATCACAAACGTGTATACAGACTACCCACAAATCTTTGGCTGATTCCAAAACACAGCATGTGTGTGAATAGTCTGGCTCTTCCCAAAGGGACTGGAGAAGGCCAGAGGGATCTCTGCGGCTGCCCAGGGCTGGGCCATGTTTGAGAGTCAAGTCCACCTGAGTATGTGTCAGGAGAGAGGGTGTTGAAGCCTCCACTAAAACCCCGAAGTTGATTTTAAATTCCTTAGAATTAAGAACCTGGAACTAGAATGGACAGAAACGAAATAAACCATCATTAAAAAGCCTAGCGCCAAGCTCCCTCGGGACCGAGACCTGCCGGGCACTGACTGCCTATGGAAAGAAACCCACACGCTCCAGTCAGAACCCAGACCCAATACGATGTAAGGTCCCAAACATTCAGAGTACAATAAAAAATTCCTAGGACAGCACCTGTGGCTCAAAGGAGTAGGGCACCGGCCCCATATGCTGGAGGTGGCAGGTTCAAGCCCAGCCCCGGCCAAAAACTGCAATAAATAAATAAATAAATAAATAAATAATTCTTAGATATGCGAAGAGCAAGGACCAACAGCTGACTGTTAGTCAGGAGGAAAATGCAGAGACTGACAGGGGGTGGCATTAGAAATAGCAGACAGGAATGCCAGAAGGAGGCTGAAAGTGTAAAGTGAAGGCAGACCTCAGGGTGAGGAGAGCTGTCAGGAGAGGGATCAAACTCTAGAACGAGCACCAAGTAGAAACACGAGAGCTGAACAATGTGAAGCATTTCTTGGATAAGCAAGACAGCAGAGCAGACCCAACAATGCAGAGCGCCCTGACCTTGAAAATAGATCACTACAAATTAACTAATCTGATTAGTAAAGATAAAAAAAGATTTTGAAAACAATGAAAAGAAACTAGCAGTCTCACATGTGTATGATAGTCCCATAAAAGAAAAAAAGGATACCAAGACAAGGAAAAAAACAATAGTCAAAAGTTTCCGAATTTCGGCTTGGTGCCTGTAGCTCAAGGAGCTAAGTTGCCAGCCACATACATCAGAGCTGGTGGGTTCAAACCCAGCCCGGGCCTGCCAAACAATGACAACTACAACCAAAAAATAGCTGGACATTGTGGTGGGCTCCTGAAGTCCCAACTACTTGGGAGGCTGAAGCAAGAGAATCGCTTAAGTCCAGGAGTTGAAAGTTCCTGTGAGCTATGATGCCACAGCACCTTACCTAGGGTGACAGCCTCAAGCTCTGTCTCAAAAAAAAAAAAAAAAAAAAAAAAAGAAGTTTTCAAATTTGGTAGGAAAAGAGGAATCATGTCATGGGTACAGATAACACAAGCGAATTCCAAAAAGGATGGAGGACAACATCATGCATACCTAGGCACATCTTAGCCAAGCTATAGAAAACCGAAGAAAAATAGAAAATACTAAAAGCAGCCAGAGAAAAAAGACACAGGTGAACAAAGGTTAAGAATGATGGCCAACTTCCCATCATAACCAATGGACTCAAAACAACAGAAGGCCTTTGCCTCTCTTTGCAATGACAGCTCTACCTTCCCTTCTTAGTCTTAACAGGCAGCCTCCTCCCGGCTGGACACAGGCTGGGCCCTGCCTGACACACTCTGAAACTGCTCAGCTTCTTCCTGCTCTTCCTATCAGGGAGACTGGAGACACAGCCCCTGCAGCCCCTTTACACTGAACCTTCACCTCAGATTTCTAGGCCTAGCAGGGAGCTGGAGTTCACACCAGCTCAGAAAAGGCATGGCCACCTCCTCCTTCCCTACCCCATGCCCCAGTTTCTTGCTGCTCCCCCCTCATCTTTACAGCTCACTCTAGGACTGAGGGGAGCCCTCCCATGGGCCCAACACAGACACTGCCTCATTCTGGATCCTGGCTCCCCACAGGGCCTTGGTGTCTGAAGACGTCTAATAGGGTAATTTCTGCCTTCCAAACCAGGTGCTGAGGTTTTTGCTTTTGTCTTTCATAGCCTACCCAGAACTTGTTTGAATTATACAGCAAGAGGATTTTAAACATCTAGTCCTCTAAATGCCTGCCATGGAATCTCTTGTTTCTCTCAGACCCTGACACCTTGCCTCCTCTGTGGGAACATCCAGTAGCCCAGAGTGTGTGCCCCACTGTGTGGGAGGGCAGAGGGCCCGGCAGCAACAGAGCACACTGGAGGCTGAGGAGTGAAGGAAATAGCAAGCAAATGCCACAGTCCTCAGTCTAACGGTCTCTTCCAGTAGCTACTCTTCCTAGAAAAGGACCCTCTGTGAATATGTGAGTGTTTAAGCCATGCTGCATCTAGTGAGTATTTGCAAACAATTTACACACATCCAAAACTTCAACCTTTCACTTTTTGATGCTTTGCTGACTGTGCCCAAACATAGCAAAGTCTAACAGTCATAAAATTTATTTGGGAATGACCATTTAAAATTCAGAATATATCCTTAATAGAATATACATCTTTTAAAAATTCATTAACAACTGAGTACTCTGAAGTAGAAACTTGTCAAGTGTGAACAACTATACCTCCAGTTCCTGTTTATCGAATATGGCCTTCACAGGGGATGGCTGGGTGGCTGCAGCCAACAACTGCTGCAAGAGGATCATGGGGGGCTGTGGCCCTTCAGGGGACAGGTCCCCGGGGTCAGGGGATGCGACTGCTCCATCATCTAAACATAAAAACAAAATATGCACAACATTCTATTTTCAACTGCAAACATCTCTATTATCAAACAGGACGTAGTGAGCATGTTAAGCTGGATAAAATCTCTGCCTCATTACAGACAGATCACCAAAATCTTCAAGACTCAGATATCAAACAAACAAAATTTAGACTTTAAACAATTTTCCACTACCTTTTTGGTCTCCGTCCTTCATTAATTCATCGGTCTCCTAGTCTCAGATTTCTGCCCTTGGTCCAATTCTCTCACACCATTCTTCCATGCTCACTGCTTCAGTAGCCCCTACAATGGACACCTCCCAAGTCTGTATTTCTGCTCTGGCTTTTCCCACTGAGCCTTACTCAAATCACAAAATGCACTACTTCCATAGGCATCATGTGGTCAGGGTAATGGTGTCTTGTCTATTTTGAGTGGGCTTTCCATGAGGACTTTAGTGCTCCCTTTGCTACAGCACTAGGTATCCAGAGCCCCAGGAGCCTTTTACACAATTCAGGCTACACCAGCGGTGGGAAATCTTTCTCTTAAAAGGGCCAGACAGTGTACAGTTTAGGCTTATGGGCCATCAGGTCTGTGTGACAGGTACTGGACTCTGCCAACAAGGAGATGCCTGTCTTCCAAAAAACTATTTACAAAACCAGGTGCCGTGAGTTTGTTGGTCCTTACAAAAACAGGTGCCATGGTAGTTCCACAGCTCCACCTAGAGCACCACCCCCACCCCCGCCCCGTTCAACCCAACACATAACCCTGAGTCAGCTCAGTTATCAGGGTCAGTGCACAACAGCCAACCCAATTCTCAGGCTCCAGTTTCCCAATCTCTCCAAGTATGAATTATCTTCAACATCCCTACCACCTCTTATAAGAATGAATAAGAATGAAATCACTTTCTCTCAAACTAGGCTAAAGGTTTTAAATTAATTTCACAGTATCCTCTCATCTTAAGATACAGAAACAAACTCAAACTCTCCACATTCTGCTAGACTCATCTTTGCAAATGCACTACTCATTGTTCTGCCCTCAACCCAGAACATCAGCCCGAATGTGAAACATCAGCATCTCTGACTTTTCACTGGATTCACACAAAGTTATCATCTGTGTAATCCACCATCACAGTGCCCCCAGGAACCTTCTCCACTTTTCTGCCTTCCCCTGGAAGGCACCATCTCACTGACAGAGTAATTCTCCATGCCCCTGATCTCCCATTTCAAACACGCCTACACCTTACTAGCAGATCCGTCACCCCTCTGAACACCAGTCCACCCTTGTCACATGCCCCCCCCCCCCCGAATTCTCAGTTGGCCTTAATCCCATCCTGGTCTCCAAGACACCCTGCACCAGGACATCACCCGCCTCTCCAGCTGTAGCCTTGAACTTACCAATAGCCCTGAGCTCCAGGCACAGAGGGGATGCTCAGGACTCTCCCAAAGACTCACTGCTTTCATCTGTGCTCCTTCCGTCTCCTCCACCAATGCCACCCTGACACCTTGCCTCCTCAGGTGCCCAGGGTATGTCACCTGGCACCTGTCTATCATACCCTTCAAAGACTGCCTGTGCCAGCCTCAGCTGCCACTGTCCCCAGACGCCTTAGAACTAACGGGCCTCACAGCACACTGGCCCCATAGGACAGAGCCACCAGCATTCATTTTCTCTCCCCATTCCAAACCTAGAAAATAATCATCATGACACTAGCACCATGTCTTTTAATATTAATCAAAAAATAATTTGTAGCTTTTTATTCTGTTAGAGTGGTATGAGCTCATTCTAGAAAAAGGAATATAGAGAAGCATAAAGAAAATAAAATCAGCCCAAATTCCACCAGAGATTACTGTCACTACTTTGCTAAACAGATGAAACCACAGCATGTCTATAAATAGATAAACACAGCACTGTGCTTTTTTTGTCTACACATCATTTTCATGTCTCCGTGGCAATAAACGTATGCAGTTGGCCCACCACATCCACAGGTTCTGTATCCACAGATTAAATAAACCACAGATTAAAGATACTTGGAGTGAGGGTGCATAGCACACCTTCTGGGTGAAGGGCTCAACTACAACTTGACTTGACCTTAAAATACAAAAAATGTGACTTAATCATTTGTCATATTAATCTGAAATAAAAAAATAAAAATAAAAAATGTTTTAAATCTACTGAATTTTTTTTAAAATTTGGAAAAAATTTAAAAATAAAAAAGTACTATAACAATGTAATGATTCAAAAATACAGTTTTTTAAAAAATACAGCTTAACAACCATTTACATATCATTTACAATTTTAAAGTACACAGGAGGATGTGCACAGTTTTATAAAAGGGACCAGAGCTAGTTCTGGCATTCTCGGTGGGTCCGAGAACCAATCCCCATGAACACAGAAAGACAACTGTACACAGCCCATCATTTCGAATGGCGCTGTAGTTTTCCACTGCATGGATATCCTACAAATAATGGGCATTTAGCATCTTAATTTTTCAACACAAAATAGACGCCATGATGACACTGTAAGTATGTTATCTTTACAGGCCTTTTTGTGTGGTAAATTCCCACAAGAGGACTTGCTAGGTCCAAGTGTATAAGTACACATATTTATATATCTTAAAATCTGATGTGTTTCCTCAAATGCCTCCCACTCACATGTTCACAGAGTGCCGCTTTATGTGCATACGAGGAGCCACTATCCAGGTTCTGATTCCTCTGATCTGGGGCAGGGCGGGATCTGCATTTCTAACACTTTCCTAAGTGCCGGCAATGCTGCTGGCCCACCGCATGAGGATACAGTTTTCTCTCCTCACCCACCCAGTCTTGTCCGTCTTGTAAGACAGCAATCACCAGTTGACCACATATCTTTTTTGACATTTATAAGCCATCAAATGTGACCCTTTTATGAACTGCTTGTTCATGTCCTTTGCCTACTTTCCTACTGGAGAATCTGCCTTTCTTACAAATCTATAAGAACTTTCATAAAAAGATACCTGTATGAACAGTTCCCGCCTCCTGAATAGCTGGCTGAGATAAGATCTGCCTCAGTTTGTCCTGGTGGGAGAGCAGCGCACGGCCAGCTTTCAGGATGTACAGCTTCAGCTGCTGGGAGCGCAGTAGGTCCAGATCCACTTGTCCTGTGGAAGGAAGGCCCAGTGAAAGGGCACGCCTGCTCGGCTCCCCTCACCACAGCAGCCTCTGCAGTGAGAAGACAACAATCCAACCACACACAGACACTGTGCTTCTGAGTTAGTGTCCTCTGACCCTCAGGGTCTTCTTCCTTACCTGCTCTCCTGATGCCTCCCTCAACAGGCTGGAATGAAGATTAAATGGTTTACCATGGTTAGAACCACATTAGCTGTTCTTAATATAATCAACTGTTTCCCAAATTGCTAGAATTTCAGCCACGTATAAGGTCACAAGCAAGATGCTATCACCTTTTCCTGCAATGTTCCTCTGAGAAAATTCTGTCAAATACACTAGTTCTTTAACTGAAGGAGCTCCCAGCCATCCCTCCACAGTCCTATCGAATCCAGTGATGTGTAGAAATGACACAGGCCAATGGAGGAGCAGCCAGCAGAGCCCCACGGGCCTGAACCACAGGCCTGGTAGCAGCACTGAAACACAGGGTGCGGCTGGAGGCCAGGGGAGCCTATGTGGGACAGGGTGGGAGATCAGAACAGGTGCCTCCTGGACACTGCTGCTTGATCAACAGCATTCTTCACCATCACAGGACACAGTGACTACTGGGGAAGGCTGGCTGAGTTTTGGATGTGCTGTGATATACACACACTGGACCTCCAAGCAGAGATGTGAACTGGAGATTCAGAGTTGAAGGTGGTTACCATCATCAGTGCTGGAGCAGCAATCACAAGATGTGGGCAGGAAATAAGTGAGAAAACTAAAAAAAAAGTGGTCAGAATGAGCCAGAAGTTACAGGTGACAACAAGGATTCCTAGGGTATAAAGAATAGGCAGAGAAGAGAACTCTCTAAGAGCATGAAAGGGTATGCAAGGAAAATCAGTACAGTATTCTAGATGCAGAAGAAAAGTTTAAGTGGCCACAAGTTTAGCCCACCTTGCACATCACAAAGCAAGGCAGATCCTAATACAAAAGCCTCCTGTTCCTGGCAATGAATAAGCCATGAGTAAAGATCCAAAAGGATGACTGGGTCACACAGCCACGGGATGGAGGGTTAACAGGTAGAAAGAGAATGCAGCACAGACTCCTCTTTGAAAATGTGCTCAGATGAAGTGCTGAGTAAGAGGGGTTGGGCCGGTGGGCGGTGTGCAGATGTGACTCCAAACAGTGTTGAAGGTTCTCCCAAAAACACAGCACACTCAAAGTTACAATCCCAATTGTAACTCAACAAACACTAAATCCACATGAAAGACTCCAGCAGTCACACGAACTCCCAAAGAACAAACACACGTCCAAACAACACCAGTGAAGACCGAAGTCCCACACACTGACCTGCAAAGTCTTGCTTCCGTGATTTCTTTATTTTGTGCTTTTCCAGTTTGCTCCCAGCGAGGTTCACCAGCTGAGCCCAGACGGACAGCATGGGCTCTGTGAAAGGCAGGTTATGCACGCTGAATGCCATGGCAGGAAGCTGAGGACAGAGCACAGAAACCTTCACATGTGGCCAAGGAAATGAACAAATAAAACATTCCAAAAGCTATAACCACGCATCTTAATTCTGAAACACCACATATACCCAATAAGTCTTTTTCTATAAGAGAATGATCATTTCAAAGGATGCCATTAAAACAAGTTAAGAGACTTATACATATAATAAATACTATCCGTATTGATTTTTCTTCATCAATTTGTCAACAATAATCACATCAGAGTGATGGTTATTATCTTCTTAGGTATTTTCTATATACATCCAATTTTCCACAACATATAATCCTGCAATAATCAAAATAGTATTTTATAGAAAAACATAGAGTCCTTTAAAATCCTGTAAACTGCTCACTTCCCTATGCACCCTGATTCACAGGTTTAAGGTAATGGCAGTTACCTACCATACAGGCCATGTCACTCAACACAAGCAAGCCTTTTCTACATGAAAAAAGGTTGCGAACACTGTTTTGTGGGCCCTGTGAGGCAGGCTCTGCTTATCACAGAGGTGCCAACTAACACAGATAAAATGGAAGTGGTTTTCCTGAAGTCACAGTTTCCTAGAGGGCAGATACCAAGTTTGAGAACCAATTTCAGTGTTCTAATCCAAATCTACTTCCTTGTTATGCAGAACAGCACAAGTTCACCTACTGGTTTCAGCTGATTCAACGGGCACACGCGGCGCATCCGCATGTCTGAGAACTGCACCGTGATTCTGCCTTTTGGAGTGATGCGGGTCACGGTGCCTTCTCCAAATTCATCGTGGGTGACTTGGCCCCCAAGGCGCAGGCGACCATCGATCCCCCCAATAACAGCCAGAACCGCCATGAGGCCTCCCACCTCTGGGTTCTCAGAGTCAGGGAAGTAGTCCTCCAGAAGAACCTAGTGTAGACAGCAGACGGCAAGCTGGATGAGGGAGTCCACACGCTGCCCAGCCCTTATCAATCTAGGGAGAAAAGTAGAACCCACCCCCTCTGACAGCTTTCCCGAGTAGCTGTGAGTGACCAGGCGGAGCTGGGAGTTGATGTACTTATTGATGAGCCCGTTCCACTGAGGCAAGGAGTGTAGCGTGCGGAGCAGCGCCACCACCTCCTCTGCTAGCGTGCTGCTGTGGGTGGCAGTCAGTGAGGCCTGCGGGCGGGCCCTGCGCCTCCTCAGCATGGACTCTGAGGAAGAAACACAAGAGAAGCTGCACTGCACACCGCTCTCCAACCACTGCACAGGCAGGGGAGAGAGCCACCCACCTCTGAGCAAGGGCACATCGGAAGAACAGGTACTGAGCAGACTTCCCAAGAAGCCAAACAGCTTCTCCACAAGGCACTTCATGTCCCCTGCCCTCTCTGTCTTGTCCCATGATGGGAGGACTGCTTGTAGTAAGTGCACAGCCAAGATCTGATAAGACAATCCACAATGACAAGCATTAAAAATAACTTATCTGATAGATTAAGAAATTAGAAATTGCTATTTGTTCTTTTTTTGTTCCTATAATGCAATTAATCATGTGAAAAAATTTTTTTCTTTCAAGAGAACGTCTCTGAGTACAGTGACACCATCACTGAAAATTTTGACATACATTATTTTATAGCCAGATTACACCTAAGGCGATTAATGGTCAGGATTATCAGAGGTTAAAAGACATTGCAAACAAAAGATATGTCTGCTCAACTCAAAAGAGAATTCCTTTTCATTTAATGCTTCTTAAAACAGTAGATGAGTGAAGATGTGAAGCAGATGAGAGCAGATGCAGAATTTATCACTTAATAAAAAAGCAAGTACACTAAAGCTTGGCAATGTACCCAACTCCAAGTGACCAGGCACCTCCCTCCTTGCCTCTAGAATCTACTCTGCGTCCCTTCTAATTCTTCTCTGCATGTATCACTGAATGAAGGCCCCTGCCTGGGCGGCCTGGGAGCCACAGCAGGCTGGGGCCTGCCATGCTCAGCAGGCTGGGATCTGCCCGCAGCACATTACCTGCCTCTGCAATGAGGCGGCGGTGAAAGGCGCATGCCCTTCCATGACCTTCATGAGCAGCGTGATCCACTGTGGGGAGCTGAGGGCACCGCACACCTGAGGTGTGAGTGCAATGCTCCTCACAAACCCGAGTGTACACCAGCTACGGTGTTGCTCTCGATACACCAGCCTGTTTGGAGGAGCTGCAGGAAGAAAACAAACACACTTAGCAACAAATCCCTGAAAGCACATCATTAGCGCAACCCTCCAAGGCAAAAAGGGACCCTTCCCCAGTCCCTCTCCCCACTCCACACAACCAGGCCCATTTCCCTCACCCTCCACCAGCTTACCAGGGTTACAGAGACACCCACCTTCTTTCAGCACAGGATACTCTCCCTGCCATTTAGTCAGACACCTCCTCTGACACCTGCTCACACTCACTCACACCCTCATGCATGCTCACACTCAAACCATTCGCACACCACAGTGCAACTCACTCACATGCTAATGCACACGTCCCCATGTGCTCACCCTGACTTGGCCACACACCTAGTCATGATGACACCCTAAACACGCACCTCATGCCGCCCAGACTCTCACCGTGCTGCATCAGTCACTGACACACTCTCCCACGCACATTCATCCACACACAATACATACGGACACACACATCATACACATTCTAACACACAGTGCACAAGTACTCTGAAATACACTCACATACATTTACACCCACACTTATGTTTGCTCACAGTCACACACACTCGCCCCACTTGCTCAACTTCACGTTCCCTCACTTACATTCACATTCACACACAAACACTTTATGCATTGAATTCCGCCCCAGAACCATTCCTGGAATCTCAGAATCTGATCTTATTTGGAAACACGGCTTCTTGCAGGTATGATTATGGTTAAAAATTCAGAAGACATATTGGAAATAGAGTGAACCAATCCAGTGAAAAAGTCATTGTAAGTACCAGAAAGGACACACCGAGACATGGGGAGGTGGCTTTGTGAGGAAGAGGCAGAGCCCGGATGATACAGCAACAAGCCAAGGAAGCCTAGAGCCAGGAGCTGGACAAGACAAGAAAGGTCGTCCTTGAGAGTCTGCGGAGGGAGCACGGCCCTGCCCACACCTGGATTTGGGACTTCTGATCTCCAGAATTCTAAGACAACAGATTTGTTACTTTGAGCCAAGGTTATGGGCTGAATAGTATCCCCTTCAAAATTTATATGCTGAAGCCCTAACCCCTACAGTACCTCAGAACATAATATATTTGTAAATAATCTATTTACAATTTGTAGATTATTTACAAATAATACCACAAATAGTTTAGATGAGACTAAATGGTGTCTATATAAAAAGAGGAAATTTGGACACACACACACAGAGAATATCATATGAACACAAAGGTAGAAATTAGAGTGATGCTTGAACAAGGCAAGGATCACCAAAGATCACCAGCAACCCACCAGAAGTAGCGGAAGGGCTGGGGCAGACTCTCCCTCAGGGCTCTCAGTAGGAACCAGCTCTGCCCTTGGACTTCCAGCCCCCAAAGGTAGAACATCTGCTGTTTGCACCACCCAGTCCCTAGTACTTTGTTATGGCAGCCAGAGGAAACTCATACATATACTCACTCACACCCACACTTGTCCCCCCCCACATTCACACTCATGGACACACACACACAAAGAAACACACATACTCATACACGCACTCACGCACAAAGACACTCACCCACACACACACACATTCACACTCACAGAAACACTCACTCACTCATTCAGATACACACAAACACACACACAGACACAGACATACACACTCACAGACACACACACTCTCTCATACACACATATTTACTCAGACACACACACCCCCACAAAAGCCTGGCCAATCCGCAGCCCCTGCACTGACTCCCGGGCCTAGAGCCACTTGTTCCATACGTGTCTTGTCTGTCGTTCCACTCTCCACTAACATGCGCAGCAGGCCACACAGAGTCTTGGTGGCTTCGCTCTGCATGACTTCAGCATGCACCCCGGCAGAGAGGCAGAGGGTCTGCAGCAAGTTAACAGTGCTGGTGAGCATCACTGCAGTGGGGTGAATGTTGCTTTCAATTTGTTCAGCTTCTGAAAAAAATAATCAAAATAAGAAACTACATTCCCAAATAAAATCAAATGATGGCCATGTACATAATTTAAAAGATTCAATATCACATTCCTCCTTTTTTATTTTTAAAGAATTTGATTTTTAGAATAGTTTTAGGTTCACAGCAAAATCAAGACAAAGGTACTGAGATACCATATATACTCGAGTATAAGCCAAGTTTTTTTTGGCAAAAATTCTGTGCCGAAAAACCCAAACTCAGCACAAATTTTGTGCCGAAAAAACTCGGCTTATACTTGAGTGTATACAGTGTATCAAATGCCCACCCTGATCATTTATGTTCTCATATTCCTCAAAGAAAATGAGCCTGTAATTTTTTTGAAACAGCATCAGCACATGTATACACATAACTCAGAAGCACTGCAATGAGTCTAAGGTTTCACTTCTTTAGAAAGATTACTTATTAAACATCAAAAGCAAGTTTCCAATGAGCTGGCCAGGACCTGCATAGTGCAGGGAGATGAGATATTCAGACGTACAGCCTGGCCAGCTCTGGAACAAGAAGGTGAAGGTGTGTGACCACAGAAGCCACCTTTCCAGACATGGCCATCCCTGCCCAGACTTTGACATCCCTGTGAGGAAAAGCTCCCCCCCCACCCCCAGCAGGTGGCAAGGTCTGCCTCCACCTGTCAAGGTGGGCAGAGAAAGAGCTGGCCCCTTCTCTGGAGCAGCAGGCTGCAGGTGAGACACAGCAGCAAAACAGCTGGTACCCACTACCAGGGTATGGGGACTCGGCACGCATCACCTCTAACAGCCCCGCACAGCAGGCATCACTTCTGTTCACACCTGAACGGACTGTACCCAGAGTGGTGATATCAGAGTGTGAGCCGACACTGCACTGTGGGGCACAGAATCTCACCCCCACAGCACCTGCTCTCCACTGAGCACACCCGCAAAGGTCTCCTCTGCACCTCACCCCAGCAGTTGGCAGTGCGGGCCTCTTGGATGGTCTCACCAAGACCAGCCATTTGAAGCTTCCTTCCCACGTCCATCCCAAAGTCATTCTGACACAGCTAAAAAATGTCATGAAGGCTTCCTCCTGGCTTTCCTTAGATAGGATCTAACTTCCTAGGTCTATCTCCAAGTCCTCACCTCTGATTTCATAGAAGCAGTAAAGTACTAACTTGCTTCACTCTGTAGTCATGGACTACAAAGGAGAGGCAGAGGCAGCAGGCAGGTGGACCATGCTCTGCTGGGGACTGTAGCTATGGAAGGAGGCAGAGGGACTGCAGGGCAATGCCCACTCTGCAGAGCCCCAGTTCACTTCCTTGAACTCGGGTTCAGCAGCAAGCATATACCACCATCAGAGGTGAGGCTGCACCTGGCCTGCCATCACACTCTCAGAGAGGTGAAAGCACGAATGGAGGGAAAGTGCGGGCAGTTGTTCCAGCTGGGTCGCTAGTCCCAAAGCCTCTTTGTGCACTGGCATCAGAGTCACCTGCAGAGTCAGAGGCCAGTACTGCCTACAGATGACCTCAGATACACTGTTTAACTTCCCACATGAAAATGACAGCCAGCCAGCACCTGGACAATTTGTCAGGTTGCCCTGGACTTGATGCCTCCAAGAACCACCCACCAGAGTCGTCCTCTGTGTCTGAGTCCTCCGCCGAGGGCTGTGTAGAGGCCGGCAGCTCTGCTAGCTTCAGGTCATACTTCCCTTCTTTCCCCATCCGGTAGGAGTTGGTGCTGCCCGTGTCCCACTGGACCCTTATCCATCCGTCCTCTCCTAGCTCACCAATCACTCGGCCTAGGCCTGGAGGAGGTCCATCCTGAGAAAGTCAAAATAATGATCCATTAAGAGGACATGTGTACTTCCCTGGTCCCTCTAGCTTTCACACTAGATGTGCCACCCAGGTGGCTCCATAAGGGAGAGCCATCACACACATTCATGTTAACAGACTCCCCAAACCTACCTGCAAAATGACAACTCAGATCACTGTAAATTAAATGCTATGAAATAACATGTTCATATCCTTCAGCAAAGAAATGATTATCTCAGTGAGGATCCTCTTTAGGCAAAGGAGGGCCAACCCAGAATGGTCCTAGCAGCTTGCCCTGGCCCTTCAAGCCCCCACAGGGCTACAACAGCCTAAGTACCCTCACGCTCCTACTTCTGTTTGATCCCTGGGCCCTATACTGGAAGCTCCATCTGTCCTTTCTATAGGAGAAGGCAGTTTATAGGATGCTGGTCCCTGACCACGCTTTCATTTCTAAGATAACTGGAACAAAGTCTGTGCTGAATAGTATGACTAAGAAACCCCAGACAGAGCCATGAGAAGGTGAACGCTGTCCTCAATCAGCAAGGACTGTGGTAAGCAACCTCCCCCTAGGAGCACCTGACACAGATTTGGAAGCAGCAGCCAGGAGGGAAAACGAGAGGTGGCCAACCCACCAGCCGGTACACCAGAATTGCTGGGTTTAGGCACTCAAGGCACATGGCCAACAGCTCACAGGGGCAAGGGCATAGGGGCCTCAGCTTTCACAGTCATATCATTCAGCATGCTCACTCTCTTGTTTGAACTGCAGATCAAATTGAGCCTCACACCAATGAGTTTTCTGAAAATAGCTGCGACTTTTTGCAGACTTGACCCTGCTGGAGATGCCCCTCACAGCAGACTGCCATTACTCTGTTGGTTTTGACTCTTGAGTTGCTCAGAAATCAGCACCTACATCATCCATGGATGACACATGTCCTTAGCTCCACTGCCCACATCACAGCAACCAGGATGCGACTAGCGCATTCGAATCACGTCTCTGAGTACCTGATCGCCCCATTTCCAGTCCACACCTCTCATGACCCTGGTCCCAATCTTCATCATAGCAGCCAGTTCTGGCCCTGAGACAGGGAGCTGTGCAGGAGCCGTTTCCTTCCTTGTCTCCTCCAAGACTGTGGCAGAGGCTCCTCGTACGGAAGCATTCATATCTTCCTCAACACTGTCACAGCTGGGACCTGTTGGCACAGCCACAACAACTGAACAGGTGGGCATCTGCAAAATTCTCTATTGCAAACACACACACACACACACACACAAAATCAGCCAGTGTTAATGAAGTAATTGTAATTGTGAAAGCATAGTATATCTTTTATGAATTAGTATAATAAGCACTGTGAAAATTTTATTGATTGTATCTAGGACACAGAGAAGGTAAGGGGAAAGAAAAAATATATAAATATACTCAAAAATGCTCAGAAAAGATATTGGCTCTACTTCTAGGAATTAGTCCCTCTGAAAGAACAAAATGATTAAGTTAGCAAGACACTTGCCATATTTTTAATAATAGAAAAATAAAGATAACCAACCCTAAATGTCTAATAATAGAAATTAACAAATTTTAGTTATGGTTCTGTGCACAAAAGAGCTGACAGCCAGCCTGAGATGTGCCCTCCAGCAGGTCAGCCATCTGGGAACTGGATTTCAGGAGAGCTCTCTGCTCCCTAGTTGATAAGAGTGGCTCACTGGGCCTCATCTGTCTGTACACACAGCGAGGTCTGTGCTGAAACCTGCCTTCCCCTGGGGTCTGGCACATGGTACTTGCCAGGCAGAGAGGTGTCTGTGCAACTATCCCTAATCAGCTTCTCTGGTAGGAGTTGTTGCAGCTCAGTGCTAGGGGATTAGTGCGTCCTTGAGACTCCTCCAGGAGAAAGATCTGGAAGCCTATGCCTGGCTTGCCCAGACTTGGCCCATGTGCCTTTTTCCTTTGATGATTTTGCTGTCTCCATTCGCTGCTATCAATCACAGACTTGAGCACAACCACACGCTGTGTTTATAGAGTCCTCCTGGCAAATCATGGATCCTGGGAGTGGTCCTAGACAGCCCTGACAAGACTGGGCAACGGGGCTCTCTAGATGGTCCTAACACAGATAGGGAAGCAGGCTCTCTAGACCAGTGGTTCTCAACCTTCCTAATGCCATGATCCTTTAATACAGTTCCTCATGTTGTGGTGACCCCCAAGCATAAAATTATTTTCATTGCTACTTCATAACCATAATTTTGCTACTGTTATGAATCGTAATGTAAATATCTGATATGTAGGATGTGTTAGCTCTTAGGGGTCGTGACCCACACGCTGAGAACCACTGCTCTAATGGTCCTGACACAGACTGGGCAGCAGGTTCTCTAGGCAGTCCTAGACACCAAGACCACAAGTTGTATAACTACATTTACATGATATATCCACAGAGAGAGAAAACAGCCCTGTGGTGCTAGGACTGTAGGTTGGGAGAAATGTGGAATAACTGTGAAATCAGGTGCATTTGAGGTAATGAAAATGTTCTAGAACTAGACAGTGGCAATAGCTCCACAAAATTATTAAAGTGCTTAGTACCAATGAATTGTAAACTTTATTATTATTATTATTATTTTAGAGACAAAGTCTCACTTCATTACCCTCGGTAGAGTGCCGTGGTATTAGCACTTGGTCACAGCAACCTCCAGCTCTTGGGTGTAGGCGATTCTCTTGCCTCAGCCTCCCGAGTAGCCATGACTATAGGCACCCACCACAATGCCCGCCTATTTTTTTGTTGCAGTTTGGTCAGGACCAGATTCTAACCCGCCACCCTTAGTATATGGGGCCAGCACCCTACTCACTGAACCACAGGTACCACCCAATGAATTGTAAAATGAATTGTAAACGTTAAAATGGCACATTTTATGTAATTTATATTTTACCACAATCTTCAAAAACTTTTTTTAAGGAAAGAGAGAAAGAAAGCAAATCTTGGCATTTTCTTGAGGCCCTAAAGCCAGTGCCGACCTACCAATCAGTCGCAGTGCTGTCTGCGTGAGGGCGAGGGTGCCGGAGTTGAGCAGGAGGTCAAGGTTGTTTGCCCCATGCTGCAGCGTGAGCATGCTGAGCATCACCAGGAGGAAGCGTGCTTGTGGGATGGTCCCCAGGCTTGGTCCTGACGGGTTCTCGTTGGTGATGGTTTGCAGGGGAACAGGCTGGATACCTATTAAGCATTGGATCCACCTAAATTTCTTATGCATGGATACCAGAGTATAAATGCTACAGAAAGCACTGGAGATTACTTTGTGCTTTTATTTTTCATGGAGTATCCATGGAGTGTAGACGTCAGGTAGCTCTATCATGCTTTGCAATTGTCCTACGACCCCCACACATGGCTCTCTCCACCTGTCTATAAGACTTAATAGCCTTGGTGGCCTATTAATTTCAAATGTAACAGTTATGTTTCACTTTTCTTCCATAATACTAATCCTAGCACTTGTCTGTGAATGCTCAAAATATTCAGAAATAAATATTAATATAGGACACAGACACTCTGAGGTACATGGTATAAGTGATACACATAAAAATGTGAAGCTATAAAAGCTTTTTAATAAAGTACTTCAAGATTGTCTTCTAAAGTAAACAGAACACTAAAAGCAGTGCAGATTATCAAGCTAATGTACAAAGTTATTAAAGTCTTTCCCAATGTGAAAATGACACTTGCAAATTTCCACATCATATAACTAAGGCCAAGCTATGAAATAACGGTGACGTAATCACTGATATTACTACAACATCAATTTTAATAGTCTTTTATTCATCAGTGTTTTTTTTTTTTTTAACTCACCACGCTCTTTAAATTTGGCATTTGCATCCATCAAAACATTTCGAATATTCTGAATAGCCCACGCATATAGCTTGCCAAAAGTTACTTCCAACAGCATCCGATTAAAAGGTGGAATCAAATCAACATCCTTTAAACAATCTGTAAGGGGTTCCCTTTCAAACAAAGATAAAAAATTTTACTTAGGACACTGGCAGACTTTTAACTGTAATAGAATAATGTTTTGTTGTCATAATTCCCTTAATTAAGAAAAAAATGTTATGAAGTTTTACCCTATATCAATTCCCTCAGGAATAAGTCTTTGCCATCCACAAAACATAGCATATTGTACAGACGGAAGTAAGAAATTTTTGCTTGCCAGTTTTAAAATTGTATCTATCCCCTCCAGGCGAACCTCTGCTCTTTCCAACTGCAAAATATCAACACACACAGTTAAAGGCTATACAAACACCCAACGAAGAGAAACATAGTCTCATCAAATTTTACCTGTTTTAGTAGGCACTTTCTCATTTTTTCCACATCCACTGGCTCTTCTTTAAGGGCAAATTCAGCAACTGTGCTGAGGAGTGCAGATTGAGGGTAAAGGCCCTGCACATTCTGTTTTAACCATCTGTATCGGTGGACACCTGTAACTGTACTCAACAGTGGCTGCCACTTATCCTAATGAAGGAAAAGAATTTCCACAATTAGCCTACCCATTAATATTAACTTGCGGTCTGAAACAGTTATGCAAATATACATATAAATAAATAATGTGACTAGGTTTAAACTGGTAAAATGTAAAATTTAGTAACTAATACATGGTTTAAAAACTATGCTATAGATATGACTATAACTGAATTAATCTCTACACAAATATACTTTCAATCAAGCTGACTTGCCATACAAAGTTATGGTTCACATTGGGAACTAATAGAGTTTCTAGAACAAAGGATACATTCAGTGAACTGAATGGTGAATAAATAATGCTACAACATAGTATTAAAAAGAAAAAGAAAAACACTTCTCCAACTACGGCTCTGAACAAGGAACTATCAAACATCCCTAGGGCCTCCCTCCTAAACCAACTACACTCACTGCCCTGGAGATGGATTAGGGACAAAGGTACAACAACCTTCCCCACTCATGGATTTCTTTGCTATGTGCTATGTTTCTAGTCGGCCAATCTCAGAATCACAGAAAATACTGCACCTTGGGTGATTTAATAGTAATTGGTCTTTTGTCCACATTTATTGGACTATGAGGCAAAATGCAAGCTTCTTCTAAATCACTCTCTTCATTTCCAATTTTTTCTTCATCATCAGTAGATTCTGGCTTCTTAGGAACTATGTTAAAAACACCATTTGTTATAAAAATTATTTACTTAATAAATTTTTTAATTAAGAAATACTTAAATTTGCAAGAAAGCTGAGTATTTTATTCAAAGAAACATGTGAACAAACATTGTAAACTATAATGCTCAAACAAAAAAAGTAAGCGCTATCACCTATCTCAAGTAGTCTCATAGGACAGGCAATGACAGCACTTAGTCACTATGTTGGCACAGGCGAGTGCTGAGAGGGAGCAGCTCAAGGAGGGCAGCCCAGGTGTCAGCAAACTTTCCTACAAGTGCTGGACAGTGAACATCTGTGTCTCTGTGAGTCATTTAGTCCATTGCAAATAGTCAACCCTGCTACTGTAGCACTGAAAGTATGGCTGTAACCCAACAAACTTTATAGATGCTGCCATTTAAACTTCATGTAATATTTATGTGTCAAGAATATTACCCTTCTTTTTATTTTTTAAAACAATGAGAAACTACAAAAACCACTTAGCCCGTAAGCAACACAAAGCAAACCACAGGTCACACCCATCCCACAGATGCTGGCCTGTCACTAGCTAGAGCTCTTTTGTTCTCTGTCAGTGCATAAGAGGATCAAGCTGGTGCCTTCTCAGTTAGGGAAATTTCTACTGAATCTGCAATGTGATGTGTGGAATTTCTTCCCTACCTTTTTTTTAATATCTTTAAAATTTTTTTCTAAATCACTTCAGAATATAATATGAAAAAATAGCATCATAGACCTGGGCAGTAATAGGCTGGCACAGCAGGCCTGGGCTGCTCAAGCCCTGCAGATTTCCAGGAAAGGCCTGTCCCTGTAGGACTGGTGCTTCTAGAAGCTGATTTCTGAACCACTGGAATATCCTGCCTTGCAAATGTTGTGATATACCTGAAGTCTAGCACACCACATGGCACTAGTCTGTCTAGGTTTATAATGTGACTTACAGGGATCATCTTGTTCTGGGCTTGGATGAGCCCCTCTGCTCAAGAGCTCTTCATGCATAATGTCGCACATGACTGCTAGGAGAGCTATGCACACCCACTGCTTACCTAAGGGACTCCACTGGGAAGAGACATTGCAAACGGAAGCCTAGTTTCTTCTGGACTTTCCACGTAACCTTGCTTCTGCTCATTTTAATATTTTTGGCAGGAGTAAGCTAAAACTGAGTATAACTGCTCTTCTGTGTCCTGCCAGTGGAGTCCTTTTAGTGAATCATCAAGCCTGAGAGAGGACTTGGGGACCCTGAACACAGCACCAGGAATACTAATTATAACACTTATACATCATAAGTTACTTAAGTTTCACACATACTTGATCTCAGCCAAAGGGGTGAGAAGTAATGTTACTTAATTTAAAAAAAAAAGAAAACTAACTTCAAATATCACACAATAAATCTATAAACCCCAAACAAGGAACTTTCAAAGATGAAACTGTGGGCTCAGAATCCATGAATATGAGGTGACTGGATGGGGGAAGGAGTCATCCCCATCACGCTGGGACAGGCCTGGCTGGCTCCCACGCCTGTGATCTGGCTGAGTTTCCTGGATACCTGGGTTAAAGGTATCTCAGAAGTCAGTGCTGTGACTCCCTGATCCAGAGCACTTCTGGGATTCCGACAAGTTACTGTTGGTGAAAGGTTTGTTCGGGAACAATTTGGGATGGCTTCTAAAAACACATTAGTCTTTTCATAATTCCAAATGACCATCAAAAACTCCGTCATTAATATTGTTTATAAGACTGTGAATAGTGGAAGTCATAAGAATATAAATCATAAGTTTCTATAGTTTACTTATAATCACAAGTGACCACTCTAAAATATTCTATGCATTTTTACTCAAATTTGGATTACTTAAGGTAGAAAGTTTTTTTCTGTACCCTTACACTGTTGCTTCCATGAAAACAAAAGTTAAGTCTTTAAGATCCCTTTTATAGTAATTCTCTGTGTGAGCTAAAAGTTCAAGACCAGCCTGAGCAAGAGCAAGACCTGTCTCTACTAAAAATAGAAAAACTAGCCAGGTTTCATGGTGGGCACCTGCAGTCCCAGCTAGTCAGGAGGCTGAGATAAGAGGATCATCTGAGCCCAGGAGATTGAGGTTGCAGTGAACTATGATGATACCACAGCCTCTACCCAGGACAACAGAGTGAGACTACATCGCAAAAAAAAAAAAAAAAAATTATTTACGTTGGGGCTGAACACAGCAGTTCACACCTATAATCCACATTAACCTTGCTTCTGCTCATTTTAATATCTTTGGCAGGAGTAAGCTATAACTGAGTATAACCACTCTTCTGTGTCCTGCCAGTAGAGTCCTTTAGTGAATCATCAAGCCTGAGGTGCTAATCTTAGTACTTTGGGAGGCTAAAGGGGGAAGATCACTTGATGCCAGGAATTGGAGACCACCCTGAGTAATAGCCAGACCCGTCTCTACAAAACTATTTAAAAATTATGTGGGTGAGGTGGCATATGCCTATAGTCTCAACTACTCAGGAGGCTGCACAAGAAAGATCACTTGAGCCCAGGAGTTTGATGTTGTAGTAAGCCCAGAGTTATGATGATGCCTCTAGCCTGGACAATAGATAAGGGAAGGGGAGGGGAGAAGGGGAAGGAAAGGAAGAGGATGAAAGGGAAGGGGAGGGAAGGGAAAAGGAATGGAAAAGAAAAGGAAAGGGAAGAAGGAAGGAAAGGAAGGAAGGAAAGGGGAGAAGGGAAGGGAAAAAGAAAAGAAAGAAAGGAAGGAGAGGGAGAGGGGAAGAGGAAGAGAGAGAAGGGAGAGAGAAGAAAGAGAGAGGAAGAAAGAAAAGAAAGAAAGGCAAAATTAAATTTTAAGGCTCGGCACCTGTAGCTCAGCTGCTTGGGTGCTGGCCACATACACAGGGACTGGCAGGTTTAAACCAGGCCCGGGCCTGCCAAACAACTAAGATCACTTTAACAACAAAAAATAATTAGCCAGGCATTGTGGTGGGCACCTATAGTCCTAGGTACTTGGGAGGCAGAGGCAAGAGAATTGTTTGAGGTTGCTGTGAGCTGTGATGCTACAGCACTCTACAGCACTGTTTTTGAGACTCTGTCTCAAAAAAAAAAAAAAAAAAAAAAAAGATTAAACTTTAATTACCAGGACAACGAATTTTGAAAAAAAATGTCCTTTTCCCTAACAATTTAGTAAAGTTTACCTTTACCAGGATCAATTTACTAGTTCAAATCATAACAGGTTCAATTCCTAAGTTGCTTCATTATCTGATCTCAAAATGCATGATTTCTACATTTAATCATAAATAAATGTAAAAATTATGGTAGTAGACAGAAATGACACATGTAATGAACAGTAACAAAACTCCACTCAGAAATCACAGATCTAACAACACAGGCTAAGTACACACTTCAGCAATCATTTCCATCCTTTTCCATTCTTACGTCTCTTTTTCCTTCGTTCTCGAATTAGCTTCTGAGCTATCCTCCTCCAACGGGGCAGAGAACTTAAGGGTCTAAACTTCGACATTATGGAGAGGTCATTGCAAACAGCAGGTCTCAATTCATTGAAGAGGAATCGCAACCGTTCAATGACAGGAGCACAAACCTCCTTGTAAGAACGGCCTTGTTCTTGATGAGTCTGCAAGGTTATATAGAAAAAAGACAACTTTAACAACAAACATCTTAGAAACTGCATAGCATGAAAGAAGAAGAATTAAAATCTGTTCACCTTAATGAGTGAGCACTTTGCCTGGTAGACAACTCTACACACATCCACCACCGACTTAGGCAGCGTCCTGTGCTTCACTTGCTCGATCCCCAGCGTACCAGCATGAACTAAGGACAACGCCACGTGACCTGTGAAGACGGGTGGATGAGAAAGACGTGTGAGACATGTCAGTCGCAGGATGCACAGCACAGCTCAGACACATGGGCATCAAGCTACATACCTAAGTCCTCATGTTTTAAGAGACAACATAGCAGCAAGCGGCCAACCTCCTCCACAGGATGCTCCGGAGGAAATGTGATTGGCGTGGTCAAGTGGCACTGCCGACAGCACCTCTCAATCTGACACAGGAAGTCCTGCAAAAGAAATGACTGGAGGTGACTTCAGAGGCACCCAGTGAGTCCTGACGAATCCAGACGTGCCACGGCTTCTGATACGCTGACAATCAGTAATGCTTCTATAGCCTCCCTGGGAAGTAAGCAGAAACAGTCTCTCACCTCAAAGCCAACCCTCCCAACAGGTGAAACAAAGCCTGTGCTATGTTAATCCAAGTGCATATGGATATTTGTATGTCAAACTTCTCAGCCAGACAGAATACTCATTGGGGGTGGGGCGTTGGTTTCTAGTTCACCTTTACATTGTGGTCCTGGGTGTTATTGTCAGCGATGGCCTGCAGGAATGCCTGGGAATGGTCGCCCAGCGCTCGTCTGTGGGAGCAGAGTCGAGATTTGCTGGCAGGTGTACCCCCAGGAGAGCTGCAGTGGTCCTCATCTTTCTCCTCATTATAGCTGTAGTGGATCTGGCTGGTCTGCAGGCCCCCAGAGAAGATGGATGACTGAAGCCACTCTAAAAATGCACGGGCAAATATTAAAGAGAAACTCAAGTGCACCACTCAGGAATAAAAATGGAAGAAAAGATGCTCGAGTAAATACTTGATTTAAAAGGTGGATGACCATGCCTCCCTGCCAGAGCCCATACCACCTTCTGTTTCTGCTACCCTGGAGCTCTCTAGTTGGACTCTCCTTGCCAGTCTACGTGAAGCCTGTCTTCCCAAGGTATAGATGTCTCCAGAAGGAAAGGCAGGCAGCAGGAAGGGCGGGCAACAGGAAGGCCGTGCAGCACCCAGCATGCACCCAAGGGCCCACTGCGCATGAGGTTATGCAGCACCAAGGATGTCCACCCCCACCAGTTGCCCCTGACACTCCTGCTGCTCCTAGCAGTGCCCTTCACACCCCCAAGATTCTGCCCAGAACACCCACACCCCAATCCAGGGTTGCTGCCATTGCAAAGCCTTTCCTCCCTGAAAACCACTTACAAACATCATTTACAGCCATCTCCATCTCCATCTGCTTAGCATCCTGGCTCATCATCAAACAAGCAATAGCTGTGTACAGAGGTAAGTCCTGGCTGCCTCTGTATCCTGAACTCCCAGCATGGTGACCCACAACTACGGGTCACCAGATGCTTCTTAGATGAATACATGAACAGACAGATGGGAAATGTGCAACTACATGAAGAAAAATTTAAATCCATCTTTATAGGGTATGGAACAACTTCCTTATTTTAAGTGATTACAAAAACTGCCATTCCAAAATATACCTGCCTTGCATTTGCTCTCAAGCAGAATGCTATTCCCCAGTAGGAACAGCCAACCACATTCTGTGCAACTTCCAGGCACACAGGAAGATGACGGCCACCCTGGGTCCATCTGTGAGAGGATGCGGTAAGCGAGACTCATGGCGCTGAGACCTTCCTGCACACTCTTAGTTTCCTCTGTGGCCCAGACCATGACAGCAGATGATGGTCACTTACAGCTATCTCTAACTAACAAGCTGAGTCTCCCTATACTCATTTTTTGTCACAAAGAACTTCATTGATTCTTCTTCCTCTCTTACTTTCTGGTGGCACTTTATAGTTCATCTAAAATAATCTGCTAATAGTTAGCAGAAAACAAAATTTTCTTACTGGCACATTCGACCTCGACAGGAGACAGTGGTGTGCTCATTGCTAAATAGGAAGCATGTAATCCAAGAAGCAGGCCCAGATTCCTCTCTGTGTCTATCAGAGGTGAAGACAGACTTCCCAGATCTGGTATGGTGACAACCTCTTGGTCAGGCTACAAAGAAAAATTCATCATCAGTCTGAGAAAATGAAGTTCATTAAAAACATCAACCTAAAGGAACAGCTTATGTCCTTAAACATGCAGCCATGTTGAAGACAAGTGGATGCTCTGGGCCTCTGTCTGCATCCTACAATAATGATATTATACTGCTGTGTCCAAGTTAACAGCAGACACCACATGAACCCTGCACACCTTATAAAGCAGACAGTAAACGCACAGCTATAATGGTGGAAAAATCAAAGTACACATAAACAACTTGGTTAGAACATTTCTTAGAAAATCAAATAGTTTCCGAAGTGACTGTAGACAATGCTTCAGAAAATACTCCATGTAATGAGTTGTTACATGAATAAAGAACCAAATGAGAGACAAAAATGTGACCTAACAAGCATCAGCTGAAAAGTGTGACAACCATGACCACACACATGGAGAAAATACATTTATTCTAATGAAAAGCAAACTCACCAAACAAATGTAAGAGTTCAAATATTCTTAAACTTTTCCAGTCACACCAATTTACAAACCTAAGTTAATCTTCTCCATGGCATTTAATGAATTTTATTACTTCTGGACATTTGAATATTTAGAAGGCCAATCCCAATATATGAACTCCAATGCTCATGAATACATCGGAAGGACATATTTCTACTGTAAAGAATTACAGTTCTCACCAGGCACAGTGGCTCACGCCTGTAATCCTAGCAGTACAGGAGGCCAAGGCAAATGGATTGCTTGAGCTCAAGAGTTGGAGACCAGCCCGAGCAAGAATAAGGCCGTCTCTACTAAAAACAGAAAAACTACCCAAGCATTGTGGTGGGCGCCTGTATTCCCAGCTACCTGGGAGGCTAAAGCAAGAGGATGGTGTGAGTCCAGGACTTTGAGGTTGCTGTGAGCTACAAAGCCACAGCACTATAGCCAGAGGCAACAGAATGAGACTCTTTCTCAAAAAAAAACAAAAGGAATTACACTTTTATAGTAAGCCATTCCAAATTTCTAAATAAACTTACAATAAAATTGTAAAAACGAAAGTTTAACCTCTTTTTCTATGTGAAAATTGCTTCATTTCTTACAAATTAATAATTTCTAAAATAATTTTTCAAGACCAGCACATCATAAATCTTAACAAGAATATATGTAAAGTCATTTATGAAATAATTTCTAAAGGATCTTTATGTTTTTCACTTAATACGCCACAAAGGTATCAGGACTTTAGGGTCAAAACCATCCTATCATAAACACACATGCGGGTTCTCCCCAATGTACTCATGCACTCAGGGGACACAGCCTCACCTCCAAATACTGGCCAACACAAAACGCATGCATTGAATCCCGTGTGTCTTCAAATTGCAAAGCAGCTTCCAAAGCTACCACTGGGTCTTCCCCTGCAAATTGAGCTGAAACAAAAATGAAAAAAGCAATGTGACTTCAATACGATTTGCCTAGACAGACACAGTAGAAAAAGCAAATAGGAATTAAGTTAAGTAGGTGAACTCCAAAGTGAAGTTACCAAAGTATAACAATCTCACACCCTCTTCCCAGAGTTTTCTGGGCCAACTCAGAACTGGCAAGTCTCCACGGATATTGAAACGAAAGTTATATCACAGTGAGAAATTCTTCAAATGTACCTGAATTTCTTGGTAAGTCACATATATATTAAAATATGCAGGGACTGGAGCAGAATTAAAGAGACCATTTATTGCGTAAAATGACACGTTGCAATTTTTAACATGGAGTGAAAAATGCGGCCTTACCCAGAATACTATTTCCTGTGAGCGACTGTGTCTGGAAGTCCTTTATGTCATAGACTTTCCCGTCAATGACAGTCCAGAAGCCTCCATCTTTGTTGTGGTTCTCTAGATCAGCTTTGCGTATAAGTGTCACTTCCTCATTATTTCTACAGTTCTGACCTGTAAAAAATGACTCTGTATAGAGAGAAAGCAAAATTAGTTAATCAATCGATAGTTTGAAAACAAACTGTGAAAGAACCACAAGGAGAAATAGATAAATCCCAGTCATAATGGGAAAATAACATTTCTATCTCAGTAACTACAAAGAAATTTCTATTAATTAGAAAATGATTTTTGTTTAAAAAAAAAAAAAAACAAACAAGCATGACTATCAAATCAGGCCATATGCTAGGCCATAGAACAAATCTCAATAGTTTCAAAGAAGTGAAGTTACAGAACTTACAAGATGCCATTAAACTAGAAATACAAGTAGGTATTAAAAACAATTCTTCATATATTTAAAAATTACAAAGTACATTTCAATGGAACACAAACTTCCAAGGAAAAATAACTTCAGAAATTAGAAGACATACTGAAATGAATAAAAATACTGCAAATCAAATCTGGTGACAAACAGCTAACCATGTGCTTGAGGGCATTTATCGCTTTAAAGGTATATATGCTGAAAAGACAAGCCAGAAAATAAAAGTAAACAAGTTAACACCAAATCAATAAAATCTTAATTCATAACGATACTTAAAAAAAACAAAAACCTAACTGGGCACCTTGGGAAGTGCTAGGACACCAGCTCTGGATCATGAAGAACAGTTAAAGGGGAGTAGGGGAGAAATCTCACGTGGACCATGCCCTCCCTGTGCAAACTACAACTCATGTTTCCCAGACAGCAGGCGCCTAGATCGGTACAGAATCTTAAGAGGACAGACACTGAAGAACTAAAGGTATGCACCCAGCACCATGGCCCTCACCCAACAGAAAGCACACAGTGAGACTTCAGATGTGATTCAGATCCAACAAAATAGATACAAACACAAACCTGTAGATCTGACCAGCAGATCAGAGAAAATATAACTGATAGAAGAACATGCTGGACTAGGAAGGAAACGTGATCCAATCAAGTTCAGAAAATGTGAAATTCTCCAGAACAAACACCCTGCTTCTCTGAAGAAAGAACAGTATGGCCAGACACTAGGAGAGGGGAGCGGGGGCTCTGCTGCTAGGAAAAGAGACCAGGGGTGAAGGTGCACAGTTTTCTGCACCCAGAAAGGTGGTTTTGTCTCATATGTGCTCCTTGTGGTACAAGAACCTAAGACGGGAAAATTCCATTCTCCGCTATAAGCTAGACTAGGGGGTTAATTCCTCCCTGTTTGCTAAAACAGCAGAGATACAGGGGTTAATTCTTCCCTGCTTGCTGATAAGGCCTTAAGAAATGTTTCCCCAAGTCATAGCTGGAGATTTAGCATCTGTCTGAGGCTGAACTGCTGCTCTTCATTCCTCAACTTCAAATTACACAAAAGTTTCATTTAACCTTTTAGGGAGGTAGGCAAACAGAACAAACAGCCTGGTGTCCTTGTAGTTTACCTTTAAGTTACATGCTCCAGACTTAGAATTGACTTGCATGTACTTTGCAACATTTATGCTGAGGAGAAATTTTTATGGCAGCTTCAACTAGTGCTTTTGTTCTTTATTCTTACTTATTCTTATCTGATGAGTTTGGATATATGATACAGTGAATAAAGATGAACAATCCCTGTCAGCCTGAGCGAGCCCACAGTCTTCCCTTAATTAATAAATAATTCATTCCATCAGTGTCGTTAACACAGGGGCATTAGCCCCCTATTCCCAGGTACACACCCTGCTCAGATCCTGACTTGAAATCACCACCAATAAAAGGCATTTTTGAGACAGTCCAAGAAAATTTAACGTGGACAGTGTGTTAGATTAAGAAATCACTATTAATCTTGTAGATAGACTCAGTGCCAACAGCACAGTGTTGACGGCACTAGCCACATACACTGAGGCTGGCGGGTTCCGACCCAGCCCAGGCTAGCTAAATAACAATGACAACTGCAACAGAAAAATAGCCAGGCATTGTGGCGGGTGCCTATAGTCCCAGCTTCTTGGGAGGCTGAGGCAAGAGAATCACTTAAGTCCAAGAGTTTGAGGTTGCTGTGAGTTGTGATGCCATGACTCCACAGCACTCTACCAAGGCAACATAGTATAACTCTGTCTCAAAAAAAAAAAAAAAAAAGGGGGGGGGGGTGCCTGTGGCTCAATGGAGTAGGGCATCATCGGCCCCATATGCTGGAGGTGGTGGGTTCAAACCCAGCCCAGCCAAAAACTGCAAAAAAAAAAACAAAACAAACAAACAAAAAAAACCATCTTGTAGATAGGAGAATGATATCATGGTTTTGAGTTTTCTTTTAAAGTTCTTGCTGGGTGAGGCACCAGCTACTCAGAAGGGTGAGGCAGGAAGGTCATAGGAGCCCAGGAGCTCAAGGCTACAGTCCACTGTGAGGACACCTGGGAATAGATGCTGCATTCCAGCCGGGGCAGCACCACAAGACCTCGCCTCTAAATAGGTAAATAAATGAAGTTCCTTATCATTCAGAAGTAAAATGTTCTAGAATGTTTTAAAGGAGATAAATGCTTTAAAATAGCAATCATAAAAGTATGGGAGGAGGACGTGAACACTTGTTAAAGTTGATTCTTTTACTATTTTAATATGTATTACAAAATTCTCATAATAAATAGATTACAAAACATCGGTGTGATAATAAGCATCCATTTCTCAGAAGGTTAGAAAAATATCAGATTAAAACCTTAAGAAAGGGGTGGCACCTGTGGCTAGGTGGGTATGGCAACAGCCCCATATACCAAGGTGGCAGGTTCGAACCTGGCCTGGGCCAAACTGCAACAAAAAATAGCCGGGCATTATGGCAGGGGCCTGTAGTCACAGCTACTCAGGAGGCTGAGACAGGAGAATCACACAAGCCCAGGAGTTGGAGGTTGCTGTGAGCTGTGATACCAAAGTACTCTACCAACGCGATAAAGACTCTGTCTCTTTAAAAAAAAAAAAAAAAAAAACCCTAGGAAGGAAGGAATAAAAAGTGTTATACCAGCATGAGATAAACTTATAGACCAATGCAAAAGAACAGAAAGCCCCAAAATAAACCCTCACATAGTTAGCCAAATGGTTTTTGAAAAGAGAACTAAAATCTTTCAATGGGGAAAGTACGGTATTCACCAAACTATGCAAGAAAAACCAGGCTCAAAGACATAACATAAGAGCTAAAACTATAAAACTCTTAGAAGAAAACATAGAGGAAAAACATCGTGACACTAAAAGCTTGGGCAATGATATCTCAAATATAGCAACAAAGGAAAAAAACAGTTGAGTTGTTCTGTGCATCCAGTGACACTACTAACAGTGAGAAGACAATCCAGGGTGTGAGAAAACATTTCAAATCCTACAAATCTAGCATATATAATGAGCTTCTATAACTCAACAATAAAAAAGCCATCCAATTCAAAAATGGGCAAAGGACCTGAACAGACATTTCTCCAAAGCAGGTATGCAAATAGCTCTTCAGCACATGAAAAGATGTTCAACACCACTAATCATCAGGGACTTGTAAAACAAAACCACAAGGAGATACCACCTCCTACTCATTAGGGTGGCTACTAAAACAAACAAACTCAATGAACCTGAAAATGAAAAATAAAAATTTGGTGAGAGTATGAACAAACTGGAACCTCCATGCACTACTGATGGCAATGGAAAATGGTACATCTGACCTAGAAACATATAGTCGTTCATCAAAAAATAAAACATAACATTACCACATAATCCACCAATTTTAATTCTGGCTGTATACCAAACAGAAGTGAAAGCAGGAACTTGAAAAGATAGTTGTACCCATATTCATGCGAGTCAAAAGGCAGAAGCAACTCAAATGTTCAATGACAGATGAATAGCAAACAATGATATCAATATACACATAATAGAATATCAAAAACTTAGCCTTAAAAAAAGAATATTTGTGCACACTACAACATGGATGAACCTTGAAGACACACTGAAGAAGCCAATCACAGAAAGACAGACACCATATGCTCTTGACATGCAGAGAGGCCTGAGCTACCCTCTTCCTGAATTATAGCTTCACTGTTAGCAAAGGGTGGTTATCAAAACCTTATTGGGACAGTTGGCCAGCCACATGCACCAAGGGTGGCGGGTTTGAACCCAGCCCAGGCCAGCAAAACAACAATAACAACTGCAACAAAAATATAGCTGGGCATTGTGGTGGGCCCCTGTAGTCCCAGCTACTTGGGAGGCTGAGACAAGAGAATTGCTTAAGCCCAGGAGTTTGAGGTTGCTGTGAGCTGTGATGCTCTGGAACTCTACCAAGAGCCACATAGTGAGAATATCCAACAAAAAAAAAAAAAAAAAAAAAAAAAAGAACTTATAGGGCTTTTCACCTTTCAGCTTGCAGGAGGCCAAGGTGCAGCTTTCTTTGGTCGTCCCAAATTCAGGTTCATCCAACACCAGCCACCTCCACCAGGCCCCTGAAGTTTGACCGCAACGAGGTCAAAGATCATGTACCTGAAGTGCACTGGTGGCGAAGTCGGTGCCACATCTGTCCTGCCCCTCCCAAGATCAGCCCCTGGGTTTGTCTCGAAGAAAGGTTGGTGATGACATTGCCAAGGCAACCGGTGACTGGAAGGGTCTGAGTATTACAATAAACTGACTCTCCAGAACAGACAGGCCCAGACTGAAGTGGTACTTTCTGCCTCTGCCCTCATCATCAGAGCCCTCAAGGAACCACCAAAAGACATAAAGAAACAGAAAAGCATTAAACACAATGGAAATATCACTTTTGATGAGACTGTCAACATTGTGACTAAAGATGCTGTACCAATCTTTAGCCAGGGAACTCTCTGGAACCATTAAAGAGATCCTGGGGATGGTCCAGTCGGTGGGCTGCAATGTTGATGGCCACAACCCTCATGACATCATAGATGATGTCATCAGTGATGCCATGGAATGTTCAGCTAGTTAAAAAGTACAAAGGAAAATGTTTCAATAAAGGAGCACTTGACACCCAAAACAAGAAAAAAACCAAAAACAAAAAACCAACTTATAGGGGCAATATAAGAAAAGAAAATGGGGCAGTGCCTGTGGCTCAAAGGAGTAGGGTGCTGGCCCCATATGCTGGAGGTCGCAGGTTCAAACCCAGCCCTGGCTAAAAACAGCAAAAAAATAAAAAGAAAAGAAAGTGACAGGTTATAGAAAAAAATTATAGAAAAATGACAAACATAGATGCAAAATTGTTTTAAAAAAAGAGCAAACCAGGCCAGGTATGGTAGCTCACACCGGTAATCCAACCACTCTGGACAGCCAAGCTCCAGCTCAGGAGTTTGAGACAAGCTTGAGCAAGAGCAAGACTCAGTCACTACTAAAAATAGAAAAATTACTCAGAAGTTGTGGTGGGCACCTATACTCTCAGCTACTTGGGAGGCTGAAGCAGGAGGACTGCTTGAGCCCAGGAGTTTGAGGTTCCTATGAGCTATGGTGAGGCCACAACACTCCAGCCTGGGCAACAGAGGCAGACTGTCTCAAAAAAATAAATAAATAAATAAATAAAAGGGAAACTAAGACCAGCAATGTGTATTAATATAACAAATATATTATGACTAGGCAGCTTTATTCCAGAGATAGAAGGCTGATATACCATTTGAAAAGTCAATAATTCACATATTAATAGAAAAAAATTATGTCATCAGGAAATGCAGAAAAATCTTTTGATGAAATTAAACATCAAATCATGGCTGGGTGCGGTGGCTCAGGCATGTAATCTTAGGATTCTGGGAAGTCGAGGCAGGTAGACTGGAACTCCCAAGTTCAAGAACAGCCTAAACAAAAGTGAGACCCCACCTCTACTAAAATTAGAAAAACTGAGGCAAGAGAATCACTTAAGCCCAAGAGTTTGAGGTTGATGTGAGCTGTGACACCACGGCACTCTCACAGGGCAAAAGCTTGAGACTCTTGTCTCAAAAAATAAATAAATAAATCATAACTGAAACCACATCACAAAGCAGAAATAGAAGGAAACATCCTTAATATTCAAAAATACCTACTAAGAGATTCCTACTCAGAAACATAATCCTTCATTTATGAAATCTGGAAAGCTTTCCCTCAGCTACTAGGAAAAAGACAAAGACCTGCTGTCACTATTTCTACTCAGTGCAACAAGAGGGGAAAGGCTGTGAGATCACAACAGAAGCAAGTACAGACAGTCACCTGACTGAGATGAAAGCAGCACTACAGAAAGAGTAACCAAGTACAGTCCTTTCACTCAAAGGTGCTGACACTAAGACTTTATGGTCAGAAAGCCTACCATGAAATGACATGTGACTCAAATCTTATAACATGCAAAAAATCAAGTTCAAGTGTACAGTAGCTTTAAATGGGAAAGACAGTATGATAAAACTTGTAAAATATAGAAGAAAATTTAAGTTTTGTTTTTTTTCTTGCTTAAGTTTTAAGCAAGAAAAAGAACATTTACTGAGAAAGAAAAAGGTTTACAGAGTAAGAGCAAGGTATAGGCTTATACACCTTAGACCTTCACCATAGACAATGAATGGCCCCCATTGTCCCAACAAGGAAAAAGCAGAGGCAGGGAAAGGCTTCCCCTTTAAAATATTTTAATATTTTAAATTCTTTATAGGTTCAATTATATATATTTTTTTATTTCAGGTTAATCTGAGGGTACAAGCAACTAGGTTGCAATGTTTTCATTTGTTAGGTAGAGTCCCTCTTGTTGTGCCCCACACCTAAGAAGTGTGCCATACACCCTTACTTTATGCCCAGTAAGTGAGAGCTCACCCATCCCATGTCCTCCTCTTTTCTCCCTTCTTCCCTCTCCCTGAATTTGAATTGACTTGAGTTTTTCTTATTTGGGAATGTATTATATCATCTATTGGCTTCATATTGAGTACTTGGATTCTTACTTTTCCAATTCTTATATTTTATTAATACTAAGAAGAATGTGTTTCAACTTCATCCAGGTTAACACAAAAGATACAAAGTCTTCATTGCTCTTGTGGCTGAATAGTATTCCATGGTACACATATACCGCAGCTTGTTAATCCATTCATGGGTTGGTGGGCATTTAGGTTGGTTCCACAATTTTGCAACTGTAAACTGAGCTGCAATAAACAGTTTAGTGCAAACATCCTTATGATAAAATGATTTTTTTTCTTCTGGGTAGATGCCTAGTAATGGGATTGCAGGATCAAATGGAAGGTCTAATTTGAGTTCTTTTAAGATTCTCTATACTTCCTTCCAAACAGGCTATTTAGTTTGCAGTTCCACCAGCAGTGTAAAAATGTTCCCTTCTCTTCACATCCATGCCAGCATCTGCAGCTGGGAGTCTTTGTGATGTGAGCCATTCTCACTGGAGTTGGGTGATATATCATGGTCACTTTGATTTGCATTTCTCTGATGATTAGGGAAGATGAGCATATTTCATTATGTTTGTTAGCTATTCATCTGCCTTCTTCAGAGAAGGGTCTATTCATGTCTCTTGCCTAGTGACAGATAATATTATTTGCTCTTTTTTGTTGACTAATTTGAGTTCTCTGTAAATTCTACATATTAAGCCTTTGTTAGATTTGAAATATGCAAATATCTTTTGTCATTCTGAAGGTTGTCTTTTTGCTTTACTTGCTGTATCTTCAGTTATGCAGAAGGTTTTCAATTTAATAAGTCCAATTTGTTTATTTTTGTTGTTCTTGCAATTGCCACTGAAGTCTTCTTCATAAAATCTTTCCCCAGACTGACATCCTTAAGAGTTTTTCCCACACTTTCTTCTAGGATTTTTATCGTTTTATGCCTTGGATTTAAATCTTTTACCCATCTTGAGGCAATTTAAAAAGTGATGAAAGGTGCAGGTCCAGTTTCAGGCTTTTACCTGTGGTTATCCAGTTCTCCCAATACCATTTACTGACGAGGGATTCTTTCCCCTAGTGTATGCTTTTCTTTGGTTTATCGACGATCAGATGGCGATGCTAAACTGATTTCATCTCTAGGGTTTCTATTTTGTTCCATATATTTGTGTCTCTATTTTAATGCCAATACCATGCTGTTCTGACCACTGTGGACTTGTAATACTGCCTGAAGTCTGGCAGGGTGATGCCTCCAAGCTTTGTTTTCATTACAGAGAATTGCCTTGGCCATATGAGTTTTTTCCCCTGGTTCCATACAAAATAAAGAACTATTTGTTCTAGTTTTTCAAAGTATAATGTTGGTATTTTAATGGAGATTGCATTAAATCTATACATCACTTTGGGTGGTATAGACATTTTAGCAATGTTGATTCTTCCCAGTCAAGAGCAGAATATGTTCTTCCTATTTGTGGGTTTTTGTTTTTTTTTTTTTTTGAGACAGAGCCTCAAGCTGTCACCCTGGGTGGAGTGCTTTGGCATCACAGCTCACAGCAACCTTCAACTCCTGGGCTCAAGCTATTCTCCTGCTTCAGCCTCCCAAGTAGCTGGGACTACAGGCACCTGCCACAAGGCCTGGCTATTTTTTGGTTGCAGCCAGCATTGTTGTTTGGCGGGCCCAGGCTGGATTCGAACCCACCAGCTCAGGTGTATGTGGCTGGCGCCTTAGCCACTTGAATCACAGGCGCCGAGTCGTGTTCTTCCATTTGTTAATGTTTTCTGCTATTTCTTAGGATTTCAGGTAAGAGAAGAAGATTAAGGGCATTAATATGCAGGCAGAGGAAATCAAACTCTCCCTCTATGCTAATCATATCATCTTATACTAAGAAAATAACAGAGACTCAACCATGAGACTCCTAGAAGTGATCAAAACATACAGTAACATCTCAGGATATAAAATCAATGTCCATAAATCAGCAGCTTTTGTATATGTAAATAACAGCCAAGATGAGAAGGTAATCAAGGACACAAGTCCCTTCCCAGTAGCTTCAAAGAAAATGAAAATACCTAGGAATATACATAACAGAAGAGGTGAAGGACCTCTACAAAGGGAACTGTTAGACTCTAAGGGAAAAGATTTCTGAGGACACAAAATGAACAACCATAAAAAGATGAACACATTCGGGCAGCGCCTGTGGCTCAAAGGAGTTGAGTGCCAACCCCATATACCGGAGGTGGTGGATTAAAACTCAGCCCTAGCCCCCCAAAAAAGGAACCGAAATTCCATTTCATTATATTAACTAACTTCTACTCATAAGAAAGCATATTAAAAGAATATACATCTTAACACAATAACTAAGAGAGTGCCGTGAAGCCTACATTAACGAGTCTGATGAAAATATTTCAGATTGTACATAAAACCAGCACATTGCACCCCATGATCGCATTAATACACACAGCTATGACTTCATTAAAAAAAAAAAAGAGAGAGAGAGAGAATATACAGGCCAGAATAAGAGAAAAGTCTCTACAAAAACGCAAAAGCTGAAGGCTTTTAGCTCAAATATACAATAACACTCCTATCAATCATTAAAAAGAAAAAAGATAACCCTATAGAAAAATGGGCATAAAGTTTGAACTGGCAGCTTGACACCCATAGCACAGTGGTTATGGTGCCAGCCACTGAGGCTGCAGGTTCAAGCCCGGCCTGGCCCAGGCCAGCTAAACAATGACAACTGCAACAACAACAACAACAACAACGACAACAACAACAACAACAACAACAAAAAAATAGCTGGGCGTTGTGGCGGGCTCCTGTAGTCCATCTACTTGGGAGGCTGAGGCAATAGAATTGCTTCAGCCCAAGAGTTGGAGGTTGCTGTGAGCTGTGATGCCATGGCACTCTACCAAGGGCAAAATAGTGAGACTCTGTCTCAAAAAAAAAAAAAAAATCTGAACTGACATTTTACAAAAGAGAATATTCACTGGTTAATGCACATATGAAAAGGTATTAAACCACACTAATAATCAAGGAAATGCTCACTGTAACCACAGTGAGATTCCAATGTCCATCCACCAGAATGGCTGCAACAGGAAGTGCCAATCATGCCAAGTGGGTCTTGTGGGGACAAGTGAGAATTCCCATAGTTTGCAGTGGAAATGATTATCAAGACAAGTCATGACTAAAGGAGCATTCCATATGGAAGCATCCTCTACAAAGCAACAACTCCACCAAGAAACAGATCTAAGAATGTTTAAAGCCATGTATTTACCCTAACCTAAACCTGGAAAAATGTATTTCCAACAAAAGTAGAATGAATAAATTGTGGTATGTTCCAACAGTGGCATACTACGTACATAGCAATAAAAATGAAAGAATTCACTAATGGAACGAACCTCAGAAACCTAATGTAGCAAGAAAGAAGGCAGACCCCAATCACGGGTGGGCACATGCTATGTAATTCCACTTACAGGAAGTCCAAGAGCAGAGAAAGGCAAATCTGTTCAGAGGCACGCAGTGAGAAAGAAGGTGCCAATGACCTCACAGAGACACCTTCTGGGGAGATGGAGGCTGTGTTTTGGGAGGCTAAGATTCATTCTTTAGCCTGGGTGGAGATAACACAGGGTGTGTGTGTGAGTGAGATTAATCACAGAGCTGCTTTGGGTACTTTTGTGCATGTGTTATATTTCACAATTAAAAAGGACTTTAATATGAGTAACCTGATAATCAAGTTAATATCCTAAACCATATTTAGTATAGAGACAAAATAACAAAAAAAATTTAAGTTCATTGTTAAACAAAAAGAAAATGTGCTGAAAGTATTAACTATTAAAAAATTACAAAATTGGGAAGAAAATTTTGTTTCTCCTTCACTGTGTAAATTCTGAGTGTGCTGCCACATTCTCTGCATCCTTATGACCTACAAGTACTGAAAAATCTGAAAGGAGGATGCTGAAACAACATGAAAGCCAGGAAATAGAACTGTGGATGTTTAGGGATGTTACCACAGAATTTACCATATATACTCGAGTATAAGCCAAGTTTTTTGTGCCGAGTTCGGGTTTTTCGGCACAAATTTTGTGCCGGAAAAAAAACTCGGCTTATACTCGAGTATATACGGTACTCCAGAAGAGTGGGAATACTCAGACTCTGCTCAGTGGAACTTATGTAGAAATGTGATGTTAGAGAACTATAGAAACTGGTCTCTGCGGCACACCATATTACGGGAAGCAATGACCAGTCTTTTAAAAGCCCCAGAGAAACTCAGGACTCTGGGTATATGTTTGGATTATGTGTTCAGCCAAATGTTTCTGAAAGGAAGAGATTTAAAATTGAAGAGCATATTTATGAATGTCGTCAAACTGATGAGACATTCAGTAAAACTTTGTTATCCTTCCACCAACCAACATGCCAAAATCTACAACTGGGATTAGTACACTAAAATGTTTTTCTGGTCACCATTGCTTAATCATTATCAGGGAATTAATAATTAAAAAAACATTACATAATCAATAAAATTCTGATATCCTTTTTATAGAATTTTACCTAAATAATTACCTAGGTGATTATGCTGATGAGAGAAATTACGAATGCCATAAACTTGAAAAGACCTTGAATAAAGTTTCATGCTCTATAAAATCTCTAAAACTTCAATATCTAGAAATTTAGTATAAAATGTGAACAATGTGAGAAAGTCCTTCATCAATGTTTAAAGCTTATTACCTACCCATGATGACGTCCATAACCAAGAGTATTTCTATAAGTGTGCTGAATGTATGGAAGCCTTTCCCCAGTCAGGGAAACATTCTAAAACTCAGGGAATTCATATAGACATATTAGAAAAAACTCATACAGACATAACAAATGCAAGAATGCCTTGAAGTAGTCATCCAGTTTAAAAAATTGTGATGCCCTAACTCTATCCCTTTTGAGCAAGTGAACCAGCAAGCAGCAACCCTGCAGAAACAGGAAGGAAATTTAGCTGAGAGGTGCAGAATTCTGTGACAACTGAAAAAATCTTGCAAAAACCACAATACTGTCACAAGTCTGCCTGGTCTGTCTGTGAGCAGTTTTTACATCTGTACGAGACCCCTCCCTATAATTCTAATCTGGCAGATACTGGCTTCTGTACAAGTCTGTTTATGCTAGGGCTTCCCATCCCCCACTTGAAGTGCCATATAAAAACATTGCACACACACACACCCCCACTTCAAGGTGGTCAAGAGACTGTGGCGCAAGCCTACTCTTGACAGGCAAGCCTAATAAAAGGATCCTGGCTGAATTCGAACTCAGCATGCTGGTGTTTCTCTATAATTCCACTTGCAGGTACAACAAAATAATATAGTTCATAGTGGAGAAAACTCCTACAAATGTAAAGAATGTGGCAAAGCCTTTAATCATTTTTCAAACCTTAAAGAATATCAGAGGACTCACACTAGAGAGAAACCTTAAAAATGTGAATCATGTAGTAAAGCCTTTAAATGGGGCTTAACACTTACAAAACATTAGAGAACTCATACTGAAGAGAAACTCTACATACATGAAGAATGTGTTGAACACATTTCAAAGCCTTGAACCAGTGCTCAAATCTTACAAAACATCAGAGAATTCACACAGGAGTGAAACTCTAAAAATGTAAAAAATGTGGCAAAGCCTTTACATTCTGCTTAAAACTTAGTAGTCACAGTAAAATTCATACCTGAGAGAAACCGTACAAATTTTAAAAAATGTGGCAAGGACGTTATCCAGTATTCAACCCTTATAAAACATCATATAATTTCATAATGGAGAGAAACCTTACAAATGTGAAGAATATAGCAAAGCCTTTAATGGTTGCTCAGACCTCATACAACATAGAGAATTCATATTGGAGAAAAAGCCTACAAATGTGAAGAATGTAGCAAAGCCTTTAAATGGGGCTTAGACCTTACAAAGCGTCAGAGAATTCACACTGGAGAGAAACCCTACAAATACGAAGAATATGGCAAAGCATTTAACCAGCGCAGAAACCTTAGACGACATCAGATAATTCACAGCGGACTGAAACTCTACAAATGTTAAGAATGCGGCAAAGCCTTTATGTAACTAGTGCTCAAACCTTATACAACATCAGAGAATTCATACTGGAGAGAAACCCTATAAATGTGAAGAATGTGGCAAGGACTTTAAATGGGGCTCACACCTTACAAAACATCAGAGAATTCATACTGGAGAGAAATCCTACAAATGTGAACAATGTGGCAAAGGCTTTAACCATCGTTCAACATAGCATCATAGAGTTCATACTGGAGAGAAACCCTACAAATGTGAAGAATGTGGCAAAGTCTTTAAATGGGGCTCAATACTTTGACAACATCAGAGAATTCACACTGGTGCAAAATCCTACAAATGTGGGAAAGCCTTTACTTCTCATTTTCGCTTTCATAGATATCAGAAAATACATACTAAAGAAAAAAAAAATACTAATGTAAATAATTTGGCAAAGCCTTGTCACATCTTTCTCAACATCAAAAAATCCATAATATTCAGGAGAAATCCTAAAAATTTGAAGAATGTAGCAAAACTTTTAACTGTTTTTCAAGGCTTATTCAACATTAGAAAATATATACCACAAAGAAACCATAAATATGTAAAGAATGGCATATTCTTTACTTAATGTTCAGGCCTTAGACAGTGTCAGGAAATATATATGGAAGAGAAACCCTACAAATGTAAAAATATCCGAAAATTTATATTGCAGAAAACCTACAAATGTAATACAAGTAAAAAGAGTTTTATTACAAATATACAACTTGGACATCACCAGGAAGTTCATACAAAGAAAAACATTTACCAGACAATAAATTTACAACTTGGACATCACCAGGAAGTTCATACAAAGAAAAACATTTACCAGACAATAAATGTCTGGAAGTATTTAATTAAAACTTAACTCTCAGTACCTCAAAGGATTCACACAAGTAAAAACTAAAGGACATTCCTAGACTTTACATTAACTTCATGTATTCACTGTAGAGAAAAATGTGAAGATCACATAATTTGATGTTATTTTTTTCAAAAGAGCAATAACTTCTATGTTTTGACAGGTGTAATTATTAATATATTCATGGATGCTTTGTTCTAAAAATATTTAGTTATTCAGAAGAGGTCAGGGCAGGTGGCGCCCATAGCTCAGTGGGTAGGGCACTGGCCACATACACCCAGGCTGGTGGGTTCAAAGCTGGCCTGGGCCAGCTAAACAGCAATGACAACTGCAACAAAAAAACATAGCCAAGTTGTGGTAGGCACCTGTAGTCCCAGCTACTTGGGAGGCTGAGGCCAGAGGATTGTTTGAGTCCAAAGTTTGAGGTTGCTGTCAGTGAAAACGCCATGGCATTCTACTCAAAGTGACAGAGTGAGACTGTCTCACACACACAAAAAATACTCAAAAGCAAATACCTCTGGGACTTCATTCCGGGCACCACTGTTTATCCCTTTCAGTAGTGACTTAGATTCAAGAATGCCGGAGCTCAACATTTCGAGAAGATGAGTCTCACCTCAGTTCGACATGCATTACAGACAGTGCCTACTGGGACATGCTCAGCTGACTCTAAGAATAACCTACCTCATTAACATCAAATAGCAAAAATGACTTTGTAAAGTCTTCATGCATTAATTTATGCCTCCTGAGCTGACTGTTTATAAACCACCCCAATAATACCTTCTAGAGGCATCTCCCAGGAAAGGGTTTCCCAGAACTTTCTAAAACGTCCTTTTCAGGATTTAACAATTACCAACAGAAAATCTTCCTTAAACACTGCCCAAAGATCTGATTTGGACTATCTTCATTTTCCACTTTCATCAGTGGACATGGCAAATAACTGGTTTTCCTTTGTAAAATATTCTTTCGAACGGAAAGGCAACAACAGGTCAGACAAAGACCAAATTTCCCTCAGCTTTAAGTCCTGTAAGCTAAAACAGCATACCCATTATGCCAGGCCAGGCTAACTCTTCATGGTCGTCCCGCTCCTTCCCTGGTGCCAGGTGGTTGAACCGGTCCAGATGCTCTAACAGGCCGCCTAGCAGAGGAACAGCACCAGCTTCCTGCATGAGCCCAGCATTTTTACTGAGCAGAAGCACTACAGAAACCACCAGTTCTGGAAGGAGAACACCTATATTTTAAAAGGGGGGGGGGAAAAAACCTAAGATTTAAATAAAAGTGTTTATCCTATAAAAGCCACTAATAATTTCCCCTATGTTTACATTTTAATAAGTAACAAAATAAGGATTATCTCTACTCTTTTTTTTGAGACAGGGAGAGCTATCAAACAAATCTTTGGAGCTATAAAAATATTTTCCACAAAACACTATTTCAAACACAGAACTATGAACTTTAATTCAGAAAACTAAATTTTTTTTGGCTCGGCGCTCATAGCTCAGTGAATAGGGCTCCAGCCACATACACCGAGGCTGTTAGGTTCAAGCCACCACAGGCCTGCTAACCAACTGTAACTGCAACCAAAAAATAGCCATGCGGTGTGGTGAGTGAGAACCTGTAGGCCCAGATAATCGGGAGGCTGAGGCAAGAGAATCATTCAAGCCCAAGAGTTTGAGGTTGCTGTGAGCTGTGATACTACAGCACTCTACCAAGGGCAACATAGTGAAACTGTCTCAAAAAAAAAAAAACAGAAAACTAAATTTTTTTGTTTGTTTTGTCTTTGAGACAGTCTTACTCTGTCGCCATCCATAGAGTGCTGTTTCATCACAGCTCACAGCAACCTCAAACTCTTGGGGTTAAGCAACTCTCTTGCCTCAGTCTCCCGAGTATCTCGAACTACAGGTGCATGCCACAACACCTGGCTACCTTCTTGTTTTTATTGTTGCAGTTGTCATCATTGTTTTAGCAGGCCTGGGCCAGGTTTGAACCCGCCAGCCTCAGTGTATGTGGCTGGCGCCCTACCCAATGAACTACAGGCGCTGCCAACTAAATGTTTATTGTAATGTTTACTATCAGAAAGAAACACGCAAACATAATACTCTAACATCAAAAAATTAACTTTTTTTTTTTTTTTTTTTTTTAAAAAGACACAGTCTCACTTGCCCTGGCAAGAGTAATGTGTGGTGTTGTCCTAGCTCACGGCAACCTCAAACTCTGGGCCTCAAGTAATCTTTTTGCTTCAGCCTCCCAGGTAGCTGGGAATAGAGATCAGGCTGCTCTTAAGGGATCCACCCACTTCAGCCTCCCAGACTGTTAAGATTACAGGTGTGAGCCACTGGGCCTAGCTCAAAAAAATTAATTTTAAAAAGTATTAGGCAACAATGAAATTTATTAAGGTCCCAAAGAGGGCAACTAATTCTTATGTCATCAAAATAAAATTAGACAATTACCCTGGACCTTATCATTGAAGGTATACTAATAAAGTATATATAAATCTAAATCACCAATTATATTTACAGTGGTATGAGTTCCACAACTGATGACATACAGAATTGCCAGTAACTAACAAAACCAAAGGAAAGACAGCAGGATGACTAGAAAATTTATAGAGTAAATGCAGGCAGATTTATTAGGAAAGGGTACATTTCAGCTTTTATCAATCTCCCCAAATAAACATTAAGTCCACAGGCAAGAAATAAGAAAGATACCAGTGAAGTCTCCTTCCACAATGCAGGCCACCTCTGCAAAGTGCCGCCAGCTGGTGGAAGCAACGCTCGCTGCAACAGGCAGTATGTCCCCGATGTGTGTGCACAGAAGAGCTGTGTACTTCTTTAGCAAGGAGCCCACACCCATTAGCTCAGGGCCTTGAAGAAAGATTGTAGAAAATTTCATTTTCACTATTAAAAATTTATTCTGTGAGGCTCTCTACCCCTCCCATACGCTCCCTCCACACATCCTCCACCTAGAATAATTTTCTCTACTAAACCTTAGGACTTGGCCCTTCCTACATCACATAACTTAAAAAATAGTGAATATTTTTTTGAAAAATAGTGTCATATTTTATATCCTGAATTACATACCCAGGTACCTAGAAATTCTGGATATATAAATACAAAAATACTAATTTACAGGGTTTTTTTGGCTGGGGCTGGGTTTGAACCCGCCACCTCCAGTATATGGGGCCAGCACCCTACTCCTTTGAGCCACAGGTGCTGCCCTACAGGGTTTTTTTTTAAACATGGTCTTGCCATGTTGCCCAGGATGGACTCAAAACTCCTGGACTCAGCAATCCTCCTACCTGCTAAGTAGCTAGGACTACATGTGTGCACTACCTACCACACCTGGCTCTAAATTTTTTTTTTTGTGTGTGTGTGTAGTGACAGAGTCTAACTTATCTCCCTCGGTAGAGCGCTGTAGCATCACAGCTCACAGCAACCTTCAGCTCCTGAGCTTAGGCGATTCTCCTGCCTCAGCCTCCCGAGTAACTGGGACTACAGGTGCCCGCCACAATGCCCAGCTATTTTTTTGTTGCAGTTTGGCCAGGGCCGGGTTTGAACTTGCCACCCTCAGTATATGGGGCTGGCGCCCTATCTACTGAGCCACAGATGTCACCCACTGGCTCAAAATTTTTTAAATTTCACATATAGTATACAAGTGTTTGTTTTCTTAAAGCTTATCGATTATTCCCAATAAACAAAGCTAAACATTTTTCAGTTTCAAAAAATCTTTGATTTTTCTGCCTATATGGCTCTTAATAGCTTTTCAGTCCTTGTGACTTTATGACTTCAAGACAATCACCTCTTTTAGACTATAAACTCATCTGTTTAAATATAAAGTTTCCATCAGTAATTGTGTAACTCTTTTCAGAAGGTAACTGAGTTACTTTGGAAAAAACTAGCTATAAAAATGTTAACAAAAGCAGGCATGGCGCCTGTAGCTCAGTGAGCTGGTGGGTTCGAGCCTGGCCCAGGCCTGCCAAACAGCAATGACAATTCCAACAAAAAAATAGCCGGGCGTTATGGCAGCCACCTGTAGTTCCAGCTACTTGGGAGGCTGAGCCAAGAGAATCACTCAGGCCCAAGAGTTTGAGGTTTTTTTAAACATGGTCTTGCCATGTTGCCCTGGATGGACTCAAAACTCCTGGACTCAGCAATCCTTATTGTGAGCTATGACACTACGGTACTCTACCCAGGCAACCTAGTGAGATTCTGTCTAAAAAAAAAAAAAAAAAAAAAATTTAACAAAAGCAGTGGGCCTTCTCATGCTTCACAGAGAAAGCTCCTTGGTGGAGAGGCAGCCCCTGCCATGGGTGCTGGCAGGGCACCGCTCCCTCTCTGGTACACGCTCAGCCAGAGTACTTACACACTGCCCTATTTTCCACCTCATTGCCCTCTCACTTCTGCAGGTAAGAAGTCTCTGGCCCCAGGAGACTTAGTCCAATGTCTAACAGCTATTAAGAGAATCTTTAGCTGAAACCCCATCTTCCTCCCCTACACCCAGCTGGCCCCAGTGTGCCGTGTGAACAGTCTATCACTGCTCAGTCCCCACGTCAGTCACTCCATCACTAACACATGCAGATGTGACAGATCCTCTGTGAGACCACCCAACACACCCATTTCTGTTGGCTTAACAAGTTAAATGTTAAGACAACAAAATTAACAATATTGATGAGTAAATACAATAAAGAAATATTTAACCAAAACGAAGGCCCCCAATTCATTGCATTTCATAGTGTAAGAACCACACACATCTTGAAACACAGAATCAACACATAAAAAAGCTTACATTGAAAAGTCCTAAATACCTGGAAAACACATTTTAAGAAACTTACTAGAAATATCTGAAGTCTGACCAACACTTTCTCCTGGATAGAGCTTACTGATCAGTAAACGCTGAAAACGAAGTAGCAAATCCAGTGAAGCAGATCTTTCACGGCTGTGTTGTTCAAAGTCCAGACATGATGAAATCCGGCGGGCAACATCTTTCAGTCTCGCTACAGTCTGAGAAGCAATGTTTCTATGGAGGAAGAGGAGGATTGAAAAATTAAACAAGAGGAGGCAAGGGTAAATGCTAACATAAAGGAGCATCACAGCTCTGTATGAGATGGCTGCTGCTGGCTTCATCCTCAAACCTATGTCATCCTCAAACCGCACAGTGACAGGAGAGGCTCTGTGCTATAATGTGCTCCCAGAGCACTGTGCAAAGTGGCCCAACATGAGAAAGGATCCTGCTTAGAAAGAAATACTTCTGTACAAACCTCTAGAAGAAAAGACAATTATGTTATTGTCTTCTGTCCAAAGCTGCACTTCAAATACAAACATGACGCTATTCTTAAAGACAAGACTTTCCAGGTTGCTGTACCTGCCCTTCAAGTCTACCTTGAGCACCTACTCAAGGGCAAAGCTGGGTTGGGCCATGTGGGGGGTGCCCCAGGCTGAGAGATATGGCAAGGAAGACCCAAGTAGGCACAAACACCCCAGAACACAGCAGCAAAGGGGCATAGGCTTCAACTCCAATGGCAATGTGATGTGAGCAAGGAGCCAGCAGCAGGTGAGAGAGAAGAGCTACTGCAAGGTGCAATCAGAAGAGGGAATGTTCTGATTCCTGGAGCAGTCTCCAAGGGGACATGGGTAGTCTCCAAGGAGAACAGGACAAGGAACTGAGAAGGGCAGGGCACCCCCATCCCCAGAGTCTGAGATGGGATTCTGCAATGCTGAGCCAGAGGTTATGAAAAGAAAACGACAACTTGTCTACGTTTAAGGAAGGGACATCTTCTGTCAGTGTGAAAGCATATTAGAGGGGGTGGGGGCATACCTGATAAAACCCCGTCATCACACAGGTGAACCAGGCCTAGTCATAGGTACTGAGGATGAGGTAAAGAGAAGGGACGTGACTGGAGGTAGAAAGCTGGCAGATGAGAAAAAGCTGAAGCAGGACCGGATTCCAGATCCTTCCCATCAAGAGTATGAGTGCCTGGGGTGGCCGACACCTGGCACCTGGGGATCTCTGCACACCAAGGGCAAAGGCATGCTTTTCACCCCACTTCTTTGATTCATAATGTGATAGCAGGTTTGCTGAAAGCTGTCAATCTGGCCAACCCCTATGACTCACACCAGGAAACTACCAGCAGTGTGACTAAGGCCAGGAGACAGAGGAGCCAGTAGTTGGGAGTTCCACAGCAACTCAAGTTGTACCCAAAGGTCTGCTAAGAAAGAATAATACCTGAGCCTGGCCCCACAGCAAAGCCATGCACTGGACTCTCCACTGCTTGCCACCTCACCTTTCAACTTCAATACCCAACATCCTGACCTGGTAACATCATAACAAAGGAACAGGTCTAGAGTCTGGCATTTATGCTACTGAAGGGGCAAAAGTCAATAATATAATAATAATTTTTAACTTATTTCCTTTAATTTAGAGCCATAATTAAAATGAATAATTTTATAGGGTTTACTACTTACAGAAACTACGTAGGTCTTTCTTTTCAAATATAAATAATATTCTGTGGCTCTTTGCCAAAATAAGACTAAAAAGTTCCTCTTGAATCTGTTTCATAGCTTATTTTTGGAAAGCAGCAATTTATTCAACCCAAGTTTTCCAAGAAAAAAAAGGCATGAGATGTCTCCAAAATCTCTTACATCCTTACACTAATTTTCAACAATTCCATCAACCAAGTCAACACATTAAGTATCCTTCAATCACCACACTTAAGGTAAGAAAATAATGTCTACCTTTGCAAAGAGGAACACATTATCTAAGCTTATGAAATATAAGAAATGAAATTATGGATTACAAGTGTGCTGTTAGTGAAAAGGGTATGCAATTTTCTTTTTCTATTTTTCAAAATTTTTGTGAGGTAATATTTATTTCTATGCCATATTTTTGTTTTGTATTTTTTTAAAAAGTTCATGTTTACTATAAACCTGCAGTGGAAATAATGTGCCACACGGGACTGCATGTACCACCGTGGCCAAAAAGCCACACTCAGCACAGATGAAGACACAGCAGACAGCACTGTCCCACACAGACAGGGCCGTAGTGGAGCAATGGGTGCAATTTAAAACTTTCTATTCATGACATTAATAAAAGAAAAACACACACATAACATTAATTATAATAATGTACTACATTTATCACAATACATTAAAAATATTTTCATTTCAAGATGAAACCAACAGAAGAATTATTGAGACTTTCTACACTGGCGTTTCACTCTGAGTCTTCAAAAGCCACTGTGTATCTTGTACATGCGGTACATTTCAATTCACATAATTAAACTGCATTGAAAACACTTGATCTGTACTTACATTCACAAAATGTGCAGTTGAAAGAGTAGACTCATACAGCCAAGTTATTTCAAACATACTTTTAAAGTTCTCTAATAACTGAATGCAGTTTTTAATTTTCATTTTAATTGATAAAAATCATCCATTTAGGATGAAATATTCAGCATCTTGACTACACTGGACACATTTCAAGTGCTACACAGCCAACTGCAGGTGTACAGCTGGACAAGGTCAGGGCAGGCCAACACAGCCGCAGGTAAAACAGAGCTGCTCTTGCTAAACCGACTACCAATTTCTTTCCACTACCATTAACTAAACTAATGGACCAGGAAAACAGGCCTCCCCTCCTGAGAACAAATGACCCATGGTGGAAACTCAGCACTAGCCCTCTGCTAGGGACATCGATAGACCAGGACATAGCCACCCCAGTGAAGGAAAAGTGCACTCAACACCTAGAAAAGTACTTCTGGAAAACATTCGCTTCAAAAGTTTTGCACAGAACTCTACATTTTAATTACAAAGCACTTAACATCCATGTTGTCATGGGATCCTTAATTAACTCATGAAAGGGAACCTAACTCTCATTCTCACTCCCATAATCATTGTGCTGGGTGGAGGTTCACCTACCAAGTTTATTCTTGGAATCACAACTGAAATTTTCTAAACCAACTACCAATTTCTTTCCACTACCACTGACTAAACTAGTCCAATCCTCTTCACTTCAATCTATTAAATTAAAGATCAGAGTGTGTGAAATATCCATGAAGGTAAACAATCATGAGATCTGAAAAACAAAATTCAGAGAAAAATTTTTCAAAATAAAGTTGGGACTAGCACTAAAACATCCGGTTTCAAACTTTCACCACATATCCACTTAATTCTGGTTTCCCTAGCAGCACAAAGCAGGCCTGTTGGTGCCTCCCACCACACAGCTGAGCACTGCAGCCCTGCTCAGGGCCTCTGCTCTGCCTGGCAGCTGAGGCAGTCATTAGAGAAACTAAACAGACCAAGATGCCTAAGCTTACAGAAAGCAGTTTTTTATTTCTTTGCAGTTTTTGGCTGGGCTGGGTTTGAACCCACCATCTCTGGCATATGGTGCCCATTGCCCTACTCCTTTGAGCCACAGGCACCACCCAGAAAGCAGGTTTTTTAACTAGATGTTCAACTGTTTTTCATTTCTAACAAATCCCGTACACAAATAGATCCATTGCAATGTATTTTTTCGCTTTTCTTTTTTTTGCGGTTTTTTGGCTGGGAGCACCATCTCTAGTATATGGGGCCAGCGCCCTACTCTTTTGAGCCACAGGCACTGCCCTATTTTGTCGCTCTTTTTGAATGAACTGCTCTAGCAGACTGTGTCCCTGGCCTTTGTCAAAGTCAGCTTCTGGTTTATTCTTACCTCCTTCTGATCTGGCCTTCCCAAATAACACTTACCATTCTTTCATTTACTTTATATTTCTTTTTTTTTTTTGAGACAGAATATCAAGCTGTCACCCTGGGTGGAGTGCCCAGGCATCATAGCTCACAGCAACCTCCAACTCTTGGGCTCAAGAGATCCTCTTGCCTTAGTTCTTCTATTTTTAGTAGAGACAGGGTCTCACTCTTACTCAGCCTGATCTCAAACTCATGAGCTCAAGCAATCTACCTGCCTCAGCTTCCCAGAGTGCTGGGATTATAGACGTGAGCCACAATGTCCAGCCACGTTTACTTTAGTTTTTAAATTAAAAATAACATAGATACGGCTTGGTACCCATAGCACAGTGGTTCTGGCACCAGCCACATACACTGAGGCTGGCGGGTTTGAAACCAACCCCAGCCAGTTAAGCAACAATGACAATTGCAACAGAAAAACAACTGGAAGTTGTGGCAGGAGCCTATAGTCACAGCTACTTGGGAGGCGGAGGCAAGAGAATCGCTGAAACCCAAGATTTTGAGGTTGCTGTGAGCTGTGACACCATAGCACTCTACTGAGGGTAACATAGTAAGACTATGTCTCAAAAAAAAAAAAAATAAATAAAATATATAAATCTATAACATATAGAATGAGGCCATGATACAACCAATTAAAAAAATAACCTTACAGTAATGATTTCTACTTGCATCTACCTGCTTATTAATGAAAATCTTCTTATATGATCATTGCACACTCCAATTCTTCAATTTCTTTTCCATGAAAATCTTTAGAATCTCCTCAAACACTCAACCTCTCCACTAACCTGTATTTTTAACTCTGCTCTTTACCTAAAGCCTATCCTAGATAATTCTCAGAATATTTATTCAGTATTCCTGCTAGATATTGCTACCTTATGTTGGGCCCTGCCATGTGCCTGAGGTCTAGTGCAACTTCCCGAGCCTGACTAGAAGTAAATCCATCGAGCTACTTCCACGTAGCAATGACTCAGAAAGGCCCGGCCTGAAACTGCCTCTACCTAGATACAGCCGACGTGGTACCATGGCATTGGCCCAACCCTGTTACCACCCATCACACCACCTCATCCCCCACCTCCTTTCCCCGCCCCTTTCCCATGCTCTATATAAGCGGCTGCTTGACATAATAAAATTGAGTTCCTGCTTCGACAGACTCCCAGCTCCGTGTGTTCCTGTTCGGGGCCGCGACACTCACCATCCCGCTCAGCCCTGGGGACAGAGTCAGGCTGGCCCTGCTCCCCCCCCTTCTGGACCTGCCGGATAGCCCAGCAACCTTAGTATGAAAATAAACAACTGTCCCTTAAAACTGAACACCATTAATCTTACTTACCTAAGAAGCTGCTGTACGAGCTGAACCAAAGGCAAACACTGTTTGCCTGAAGACTCATAGATCCCAGTGTTAATAAGGTCTTTATCCAATGGAGTCCTGCTTCTATGAAATGTTGAGGCACTGGCTTCCTGTTCATCAATTTCTTTTTCCTTCTGTGCTTCTTTTTTGGCTTCAATATCCTGTAATTCATAAAATAGAAACAGGTTTCCAGAGAGCTCATCAGCAAGCGTGAAGGCTCGCTGGGCCAGGCCCTGAACCCAGTGCCAAGCTGGCCCAGCCTTATGTGCTAACCACACACTGGCCTGTCAACAATGGCTCCCACCCTCCACCAGAAACCCACTGTTGAGGTACTCGGTTTCTAAGCAGACTATTCCTTTGGATCCAGTGTCCAATCTCCTCTGTGAAGTCCCTAAAATATTTACCCCTGCTACTGGCTCTAACAAACACCCAATGTGATCTGCCCCATGCTCGTGGAGTCTATCACTCTCATACACGGGTTCACATGTAAATGGCAAAGCCACTCTGGGAAATTCTACTACACAATATTTACTCAGGGGGAAGACATGTTACACTATAGACTTGTATATTACATGATCACAGCCACTCTATAAAGTAAAAACCAAAACAATCAAAAATCCTTCAAAAGAAGAAAGGAAAACCAAATACCGCTATAACCATGCAAGGGATACCTCTGAACAATATAGACGAAGTTGAAATACACGCAACAATGTGCATGAATCTGAAAATGATGTGAGGTAAGAGAGAGCAGACACGAATGCCATTCATGGTATGCAAGCAAGAAAAATTAATCTGATCTGAGGGCAGACCCACCCACTGCAAGGACCAAGTGCACTAGGGTCTTTCTGGGTGATGGGACAATGGAAAGATGATCGATCCATCAAGCTTACTGACAATGACACTTTCAGCAGAAGCTTGTTGATCACACTTCAGTAATACCTCAATGATTTTTTTTAGAATTATTAATAACAGGATGAAAAAGTTTTAACTTAAAAGAAAATACTTAGACATGACTAAAAGCTTTGTGTTTTAGCTTTCCAGTAACTATGGCATCTGATCAACTCATGTGTGAATGTGGCTGTTTCAATTCCAGCTCCCTGGCCCGTAGCACCACTGCACAGGCTTATATGAGCTCCTGGGACCATACCTGGATTTCTGCAGTGATGGCTGCATTGAGGGCAGACTCTAACCCTCCATCAGCCATCAAGCTGCCCACCAGAAGATCAATCATGAATCGACGACCTGGACTTATATTCACCTCATTGCCTGAAACTGGAAAAGGAAAAATGTTGTTGCTAACGTGAGTGACGTGCCATCCCCTCTGGCAGCCCCGCCTACGCCCACTCCTGTGCCCTGACCAAGCCCACCTGCACAGGGCAACAGAGCAGAGAGTGCCCGGGCCCGCTCCTCAGCTGTGGGCAGCAGCACAGACCAGCCACTCTGCAGCACAGCCTGGGCAGCCGACTGCACGGTGCTTAGCACACCCGCGCTGCTGGCCAGGGTCACCACAGTCTGCTTCAGGCTATTCAGGAGGACGCTGCCCAGACCTAAACCAAGGAATTCTGGGTCAACCTGGTGACTAATGGCAGCATGCAACTGAAAGGAGAAAAACAATTTTCACTCAGAACCTCTAAAACAGAATGAATGCCAACATCTTATCAAAGACTGAACAAAACTCAATTGGAATATTAAACAATTTCTCAGTACATATTATTTTTATAAGTTGTACTAAAAAAGAATCTTACCCACGCTTGCCAAAATCCATTGTAAGGTACTTTACAAGAAAGAGGAATTCCTTTTAACCCAGCTATGAATATAGACATGGAGAGGCTCAAGACAGCCTAGAGGGCTAAATGATACAGACACAGCACCTCATCCTACCCTGCACTCTGCAAACAGACAAACAAGGATATGTAAACCAAAATGCAGTGAAAGACTAGATAGCCAAGCTGAGAATACAGAAAGCACTTCCTCAAAGGCAGACCCAGAACCCATGTATGTTAGGGGCTAAGCCCTTCCCTGACCTCCCCTCCCATAACAAAAGGCCTACCTGGCCCTATGCCAAGAGTTCCCCTGGAAAAACCCTAGCCTGCCAAAGCCCTCCAGCAACCTGTGGAATCTTTCTCCCCCTATGCCCAGGATAAAAACAAGCTCCCAACTATCACCATTGCAGCTGCCATCTCTGTCCCATTTCATTAACCTTGGCTTGAACCTCTCCTCGTCTCTGGGTACAGCACCAAACCCACAGCAGCAGGCAAGCAGTTCTGGGCTATGACAGCTGGGCTGAGACCACGGGGGAACAGAGCAGCCCCCTCTGCAACAATCCACTGCCTGCAACAACCCACTGAACCCAAGCTTCCTGCAGAAGGCTGGGAGCCACTCAGGACCACCTGCCCACCAGCTAGCCCCAACCAGAAGGCACACATTGCCAACCCTGCCCTATGACAAGAGGTGAAGTCGAACAGACACCAGTCATCCGATATGGATGTCACAGATCATAAAATGAACACTAACTCAGCCAGAACCTGTGAAACCCACAGAACCCCAAGAAGTGGATACAAAACTGTGCTCTTGGGAAACCTCAACAGCCTAAGACATATACGAAGTCAATCTCCCCAGCACTGACCAGAACAGCAACATCACCACAAACCACACTGAGCAACAAATAGCTGGGGCACATCCACAGAAAGGACATGATGCCACAGGTGTCACTAACAGATGAGCTGCCCCAGAAGACTCTGGAGGAAGACATGTCTGCTCCAGACCTCTGCTGATCACTGCAGTAAACACTGTATTCAATTCTGTGCTCTGTAGAAGCCAAGGCCAAAAAGAGGAGGGGATATGATGAGTTACATAGAAATCACTGTGTAGTAAAAGGGAAAACGTATTAATGCTTTGTCCAGAAAAACTGTGGTTTTATCATAAGTTTATAGAATTTTATTACAAAGAAAGATATAATGACCAAAGATTTCAGTTATCGTTTTATCAGGGAGGGAGGGAGAAAGATTTCTGGAGCTTCTATTTTGACACCTCCACCTTGAGGGAAGGGAAGGTATTGCTGGGGGCGCTATCTTACTGAGCATGGTTTCACAGTCCAGAGGAGACTGGCTAGTGCTGTCAGCTGCACGCGCTCTCTCTCTCTCTCTCTCTCTCTCTCTGTCACCGGCTATTTCACACAGTCACTTCTCCATACACAACAACAGTAAACCCAAGACGGCCTATTTCACACAGTCACTTCTCCATACACAACAACAGTAAACCCAAGACGGCCTGCCCCATGAATGCCAACAAGCAGATTACAGCAGAAATAACGCAGTCCATAGTCTCTCACTTGCACGCAGATACTGACTTCCAGGACAAACAAAATAATCAGATAGAGCTATTTGAGCCTCATACATATGACTTCATCATAATCTTCCCTTAAAATATTTTAGGTTTTCATTAACAATTCACCAAACAGGCTAAAATCTATACCTCTCCTTACATATAAAACCTTCTTACAAATCCCTGAGATACTTATGAAAGGAGCAGGAAGAAAGGAAACCAACACTACCTGAAGGCGCAGGAGATTCAACGTGGCCACGGCCACACACTCCTTCTCCTGGGGCGGGGGCCAGTCAGCAGTGCCGTCCATCCCCTCGCTCACTTGCCGTAGCAGGAGGTCCAGCTGTTCAAAAGTCATTGAGCAGACGTCCACCACAAAGGGGACACGGAGGCCAATGGACCACTCAGAACAAGATGACCAAGCAAAGCTCTGTGGAGGAAACAGAACCTAAAATGATTCTCCAAATTAATCTGCTGGTCTGTCCCACAGGAGCGATTCACTGCTGTGTATAATGAAGAGGCCTTAAATCATTATTTATCCTTCCTCTAATAGCCCAAGTGCACATGGACTCCCACAGCTGTCTAATTCACACACGTGTATACAATCAGTTTTCAATTTTCTCTCCCATTTCACTAGCCCCATTTGCCGTACCTAAAAAGTAAAAAGGTCTTAAAAAATCTTCTTACTCTCAAAATTATTAATGCACATTAGTGGACAGGAGTGAGGATCTCAATCCACTTGAAGTGGTACGATAATAACTCTAAGTAGACAGTGGAATACAGGATATATAATAAACAGGTGTACACTACCCTCCAAGTCAGAGGACAAATAATCAGCAAGAATCTAGAAGAACTGGACAATGTGATCAATAAACCAGATCTGACATCTATAGGATATTCCCCCCAACAAAAGCAAAATGCACATGTTTTTTAAGCACACAGAGAATATTTACTAACACATTCTGAGACGTAAATCCAAACAAATGTAAAAGAAGTGAAATCATTCAGAGTTTATTCTCCAACTACAAAGGAATTAAAGTAGAAATCAATAACCAAACAGTAACAGAACAGTTTCCAAACACTTCAAAATTAAATAACATATTTAATAATCCATAAGTCAAAGAGCACCCAAGAGAAATCAGAAAATACTGTGAACTGCACAAAAATGAAAATATCAAAACGTGTAGATGCCTTTTATATTACAAGAGAAAAAAAGCCTAAAATCAACAATCTAAACTTCTACCTTAAGAAAATAGAGAAAGAACAAAGCAAACCTATAACAAGCAAAAGGGAAAAATAGTAACAGGAACAGAAATCAATGAATCTAAAAGAAAAAAAGCACAAAATTAAAGGAATTAATGGGGGGTTCAACAAGACTGATAAACCCCTAGCAAAACTGATAAAGAAAAAATAGAAAAGATAAAATTATCAGTGTCAGGAATGAAAGAAAGGACATCCCACAGACCACACAGACTTCAAAAGGTAAGAAGATACCAAGGACAATTTCACCCACAGAACTGTGTCAACTTAAGATGAAATGGAGCAACTCATGAGTGCCACAAACCACAAAAACCAACGGGAAAAGACAGATAACCAAAATAGTTCTATTATCTATAAAGGAAATTTAATTTGTAGTTAATCTTCTGAAAACAAATCCCCAGGCTCGGATCAATTCACAGATAAACATTCAAATAAATAACACTAATTCTACACAATCTCTTCTAGGAAAAAGAAGAGGAGAAACCAACATTTTGCATGAAGCCAGCTTGACCCTAATAGAAAGTCAGGCAAAGATATAAAGAAGCAAACAAAGAAAACCACAAACCAGTATCCCTCATGAGCATCAACAGAGAAATCCTCAACCAACTATTGGCAAATCAAATTCACAAATATGTAAATAGAATGACATACCATGGCCAGATGAAATGTACCTCAGTAATACAAGGCGGGGTTCCCATGTAAAGATCCAAAATGTAAAGAGACTAAGGAGGAAAACTACATGACCATTTCATTTGAGAAGAAAAAGCATTTGACAAATGTCACCATCCATTCAGGACTTCTTTAAAAAACTTCCAAAAATTAGGAATTAAAGGAAACTGCCTTAACCTTACAGCATCTACAAAAAAATCCTCACAGTAGATGAAGAATGGAATTGCAGCAGGGGTGTCCACTCTCACCTCTCATGTGAAACATCTCATTGGCAGTAGTGACCAGGGCAATAAGGCAAAGAAAAGACATAAAAGGCAGAGATAGGAAAGGAAGAAATAAGAACGTCCGTGTTGTATACACAGTATAACTATCTATAAGGAAAACACCAAGGAAACCACAAGGAAGCGCACAGAACAAGTGGGTTCAGTATAATTACAGGACATAAGAAAAACACACAACAATCCATGATTTTTCTACATACTGAAAATGAACAAGTGGAAACCAGTTCTACAGAATACCAATGCTCTATATGCAGCACCTGTGCAGGCCCACAGGCGATTCCCACTATGTGCTTGGTGTCCAGTCCTGGTAGTGCAGTGGGTTCTGGCTTGGTCACGCGCAAGGTGTCAAAATGCTGGCACTGGTCATTGCTCCCCCAGCTATGGACCTCGCTGTCCTCGGTCAGAGCCAGGCAGTGGGTGGAGCCCGCGGCCACATCAATCACCTTCTTCCCTACAAGCAAACAGGGGTGTAGTTGTAGTTTCAAGACTAAGAATTCTGTGGCATGAAGAGATATCTATACCTGGTCATTCAGGTCAGAGACATTTAATTTTAACTTCTTGAGGGTAATTTGGGTTTTTTTGTTTGTTTTTGAAACAAAGTCTTACTTTCTCACCCTCAGTAGAGTGCTCTGGCGTCACAGCTCACAGCAACCTCAGACACTTGGGCTTTAATGATTCTCTTGCCTCAGCCACCCAAGTAGCTGGGACTACAGGTAACTGCCACAACGCCTGGCTATTTTTAGAGACAAGGTCTCGCTCTGGTTCAGGCTGGTCTTGAACTCAGCCCCCCACAGTGCTAGGATTACAGATGTAAGCTACAGCACTCGGTCTGATAATTTATTGTTTTAATATTAAGAACAATTCATTTGCTTAGAGCATGTGATTTAAACTCTTGTGCTTTGTCAACTACAATTTGCTAAGACCTCCAGCCTACAAATAGAATAACGCTAGGGTATGAAAAGGATATGTCAGTTTTTCTCCTTATTCAGATTTTCATTTAGGAAGAAACAAGTATATTCTTTTTTTTCTGCAGTTTTTGGCCAGGGCTGAGTTTGAACCCACCACCTCCGGCATATAGGGCCAGTGTCCTACTCCTTTGAGCCACAGGCACCACCCAAAAGGAGTATATTCTTAACTAACAGATCATATTCTCCCGCCCCAATATCATCATGCAAAGCACATTCTTCACTGAGGAAGCTTTCTTATAAAAATAAATTTATTTTTCTCTCACAATTATATAACTGTTACAAAACTTTTTTTTCTATTCAAGTGGTGTTAGCAAAGTATCATGTTTTTCCTTATTAGTAAATCTAACATGACCAGCAATAAGAATGTTTCTCAGAAATGTCAACATACAAAATGATACAGCTGAAAATCTCTATACTACCTTAAGAATCTACCATAAGTTAACAAAAGCAACTGGAAAAGATTTTACAACAGTAATTTAAATATTCTCATACTGAGCTATTGCTGCATCTAATAAATGCAAGTGAGGAAGCTGATTATCTTCCCTAAAGGAAGAAACTATAAATAAGAAGGCAAATGCAATTCAAATATGCTTCCATGACATATAGCAAACTCCTAAAAAATAATAAATACCACATAAGCACACAAATTCCTAGTCATCAAGATATTAACATGCTTCAAAATAAAACTGACAGGGAAAGGAACCACCACTTAGCAGTTCTACTTCCAAAACCCCTAAATAAAGAAGCAAAAGCATAAAGAAGAATGCACTATAGCACAAAATGCAGACCAAAGCCTGTGTTTGTGATTAAATTCGTGTTGAAACACAGCAAGCCCAACCCTAAACCAGTGAAGCCACTGAAGAACCCACTGGATGCTCTCTCGCTGACCTCCGACTTCTTCCGAACCTTGCCATCAGCTCACTCTGCTGGGGTGGAAACCACCTCCCAGCCAGCAGGCCAAGCGGGATGGAAAAACCTGAGTTCCCCCCATTGAAAAACCCCTCTCACAGGCCAATTCTCATGGTTTTGATGGTCCTCTCACTTCCTACAGCACAACCTCCCCAGTAAAAGTCCCATAAAAGCATTCTAGAGACTTCTTCAAGAAGTCCCTGCCCTCTGTCCAAACTGGCAGCCCACAGTGCAGGTGCCAGTACACACCCCACACAGCTTGGCTTCTATTCGTACTCTCCAGCAATGGCACATGCCGGACACCTTTCCAACTGATCAAGCAGGATTTACCCACCAAGGACAAGTTCAAACGGGAGCACCCCCAATCCACCTCCCAGCACAGCCCACAGCACAGGCACACCATGGTCTCATCAGTGTCTGCACCACAAGCACACAGAACCTCACCACACACAAGCTCACCTTGCTAAGTCTAGCCTGCTGAGTGATGAATAAATGCCTGCCACAGAAAGAACACTCTAATATTAATAAAACTAAATGGGTTTCAAATTTCATTCAGTGAGAATAATTCCAGGCTACTTTTTAACAGAGACAAAATAATTTCTAAGTATTATGTATCCCTACCAAGACCCTCATAAAAGTTTCTAATGATGGTCCATTCATGATGTCAGATTAAGGGGGAAAAACCCTGCAAACTTTTAAAGATTACTAAAGACACTGTCCCAAAGGGTTTTAAAAGTTTACCTCTGCACTCACCTTGTAAGCCTTCCAAGAGTTTGGGATAACGAACATGTTCCTCTGTCCCATGCCCAAGTCTCTGGTTATCACCTTTCCCCCATGAATAAACTTGGCCATCTTTTGTCAAAGCAATTGAAAACTGACTTCCACAGCGGACTTTGACAACATCCAGGTCTTGAAGTTTCTCAATCAACTTTGGTGTTTTGCAGCCATCACTACCACCTCTGCCCAATTTCCCGTAGTCGCCATCTCCCCAAGACCACACTTGCCCTAAAAAATACAAATGCATTTAAGTATAAATAAATGTGCATGAAAAATTTTAAATGGCTGAACAAAATAGACCCCAATGTACAGAGTTACCACCACACAGGTAGCTGCTGACCTAATGAAATCCAGTTTACACTTCAAGTTGACATACAAGCAATTAATAGGCCAGGTGCAGTGACTCACACCTGTGATCCCAGCACTCTGGGAGGCCGAGTCCAATGGACTGCCTGAGCTCATGGGTTCGAGACCAGCCTGAGCAAGAGTGACACCTTGTCTCTAAAAACAGCCAGGTGTTATGGCAGGTGCCTGCAGTCCCAGCTACTTGGTGAGGCAAGAAAATCGCTTAAGTCCAGGAGTTTGAGATTGCTGGTAGCCATGACATCACAGCATTCTACCAAGGATGACAAAGTGAGACTCTGCCTCAAAAAAAAAAAAAAAAAAAAAAAATGAAGCAATTAAAAAGGGAAAGTTGGGCAGGGCACAGTAGCACGTGCCTGTAGTCCCAGCTACTTGGGAGGCTGAGACAGGAGGATTGCTTGAGTCTAGTTCTGGGCTATAATGCGCTATGCCAATCGGGTGTCTGCACTGAGTTCGGCATTAATATGGTGACCTCCCAAGAGTGGGGGACCAGCAGGTTGCCTAAGGAGTGGTGAACAGGCCCAGGTCGGAAACAGAGCAGGTCAAAGGTCCCACGCTGATCAGTAATGGGATCACACCTGTGAATAGCCACTGCACTCCAGCCTGGGTAACATAGTGAGACCCCATCTCTTAAAAAAAAAGAGGGGGGGAGCTGGGTTTTCTTTTTGTTTTAATTACATGAAACACAAAGTCCTGATTTTTACTGGGTTGGGTTCAATGATAACTGCTTCAACTATATACTGAAGTCCCCCTGCCTCCACTCAGCACTGTCACTGAGGCCCAGAGCACACTATGGCTCGTGACTGCTCTCCAAGGAGGCCACATGCTTCTGTTCCCAACATTTTGCGCACTGGTTGACCACAGTACACCACTGTATTTGTTCCCAAGTGCATCTGTCAGCGCAATTATGTGATTTTGGTTAAATTGCACATAAAGGAACATAATGTAACTGCAAAAATAAATACTTTTTTAAAACTCTGAACACTAAGCTAAATACTTTGTAAAAACTCAAAACACACAAAAGTGAATTGCTAAAAACCAAAATTGTTATATTAAGCATAGGGGAAAACTATAAAAAATGAGAAAAAATCAGAAGGTAGAAATTAGGTTGCTATATAAGTAACTATGTGACCCTTCTATTTTAAATCATCTATACCAAAGAGTGGTTAAACTTTACTTCATAGGCCAGGTATCAATTGTTTCTAGCTTCTGTGCCCAGTACAGTCCCTATAATAGGTATCTAGTCAGCTATGCCACCGCCCCCCTGTGACAGTTATCTAGTCAGCTGTGCCACCACCCCCTCTATGACAGGTATCTAGTCAACTGTGCCACTGTCTCATGAAAGCAGCCACAGATAATACACAAGCCAGCTGGCATGGCTGCATCCCAATACAACTCTTTTTGCAAAACATGCAAACTCCCAATATACACTGAAAACTGTAGATGAAACACTATTAGGTAGCCAAAAAGGAAACACAGCAGATCCATTCACAAAAATCAGAGAGCATATGGACTTCTATATACTTTGGTCAGAAGTCTGTTGTTCACACAGCCCACCTTCAGATTCCCCAATTTCACCAATGTTTTCAGTGAGCTCATTACCCCAGGCCAGACTGCCTCCACCATACCAGTCATGTCAGAAAAAAAACAGTATAGCCAGGACATTCCCCTATAAGCTCTGCACCAAAGAAATACAGAGTGAGGCAGATGATGTCCATAGTCTCATACAAGGAAAGGTAGTTGGCATACCACCACAGAGCTATACAAACACAGCAACTTCACACTCACACCAAGACTGCAAGGGCAGTACCCCAGTGCAGCTCAGTTAAGAAAATACTTTTTGGATGTAAGGTTTGTAATGTCTATCACTCATTCAATAATAGATATTTTAAAATGAGATGCCAACATGAAAACTTCATGGCAGAAACCTTGCAGGTGACACACAGACCATCTTTGCTCTCAGACTCCAGGAACAGAACAAGATGGCTCTTGCTTCTACACTGCCAGCAGCAGTGGGAATTACAGGCACAAAGTACATGAAAGTGTCTGAAAGGATTTTTGATCTTTCACCAAAGAAACTCCCAGAAGTAAGTCTTCATCTACCACTCAAACTCTATGGGGGAAAAGCAGATGGATTAGTTCTGACAGAGAGACCTAGCAATGAGACCCACAGACCAGATGTCAAAGACAGATAGATCATTGTGAGACGAACAGATCAGTATAGCTGCTTTTAAAAATCAATGTGATTTTAGCTCAACGTCTATAGCTCAAGCAACTAAGGCGCCAGCCACATACACCAGAGCTGGTGGGTTCGAATCCTGCTGGGCCTGCCAAACAACAATGACAACTACAACCAAAAAACAGCTGGGTGTTGTGGCAGGCACCTGTAGACCCAGCTACTTGGGAGGCTGAGGCAAGAGAATCGCTTAAGCTGAGGAGCTGGAGGTTGCTGTGAGCTGTGACACCACAGCACTCTACCCAGGGGAACCAAAAAAAAAAAAAAAAAAATCAATGTGATTTTAACCATCAAATCATCAAAATCTTTTTCCTCCCAAAAGAAAGTAAGTACAATCTCACTAACTAATGAACAAAAACACAAAACTAAAATTAAAAACAAAACTTGGCAGGACATGATTACATGCCTGTAATCCTAGAAGTTTGGGAGCTGAGGCACGAGGATCACTTCAGCCCAAGAGCTCAAGACAAGTCTGGGCAACATAGTCAGCAAGACCCCCATCCCTACAAAAAATTTTAAAAATCAGCTGGGTCCATGGGCACGTGCCTATAATCCTAGGCACTTGGCTGAGATGGGAAGATCATCTGATCCCAGGAGTCTGAGGTTCCTGTGGACTATAATTGCACAACAGTGTTAGACCCTGCTTCAGTTAATCAATCAACGAATCCATCATTAACCAGCAAACGCTGTAGTATCAGACTGCTGAATACACAGAGTAGGATATACCACAGGGAATCAGGAGTAACTGAACATTTAGAAATGTAATAAAACTAATAATCAGAGACAACTGAGAATGTCAATTATTCCATTTTAACTCTCATTTTCAGTTAAAAAATAAAATGCCCACAAAGGAAAGACGGCAGTTGCTAACCAGCTGTCTGGCTCTGCACAAGCTGAAGCCTTGTAATTTCCTGGGCCTTTTCCCTTAGGCTACCAACACTGGTACCCAATTAAAGGTGGGTGACAGGGTGAGTGGCCTCTTGAGATTCCCTCCAAATCACCCTTTCCAGGAAAGCCATCCACGTCCTGAAGGGCCTGCCCAGACGGCAAGAGCTCTACTTACCATTCTCAGTCACAGCCAGGGTTTGAGCATCCCCACTCCCACATGCCACGTCAATGACCTTCAGTCCTTTAAGCCCAGCTACCAGCATTGGAATGGCCTCATCCTCACTGGAGCCTTCAAACAGACAGGACTTCCATTACTCAAGTGCATAAGCAGCAGCTACCTCCCGCCTCACCCCCCAGCACGCCATGCTCTGGAGAAGCAACACACCATGGCCTAGCCGGCCGTAGTTCCCACGGCCCCAGGTGTATAGCTCCCCCTCGGCAGTGATGGCTGCGCTGTAGGTGCTCCCACATGCGATGTGCACCACATGCTTCCCGGCCTGCTTCCCGGAGAAAGCAGAGATCACCTTAGGCTCCTCCAGGGGCCTGTGGGGAGAAAAGGAACAAACATGAATGCCCATCCAGGCATTTCTCATTAGTGCTGAGAAAAGACCACTGGAAAAGACCATCCAGGCATCATTTTTGAGTCCTCTCTTAATTATTTCATAAGGCACCTGAAAGGTCACCTTCAGGTGCCTTATGAAATAATTAAGAGAGGACTCAAAACACATAACACCTCCAACACCAAGCATGGTGCCCAGCAGGAAGATCAAAGGTGTTCTATTGAACACTTGTTCAGGTAGACCCACTGCAGCTCTATTCACAGTGGTCCAAGTGGTAGTCCATCTGCAATGGAAATGAACCAGCTGCTGACAGGCCCAACTACAGGGCTAGATCTCACACCACCATGTGAAAAAAAGCCAGAAACAAAGTACAATATAATATATGCTACGTGACTTCATTTATATTAAATTTGGGACAACACAAAATAATCATGACAGAGGGCAGAACCGAGGCTGCCAGCAGCTGGAGGTGGGCAGCAGGACCAACAGAAAAAGAGTTCTGGAACAGTGGAAATGCAATACATCTTCATTGTGGGGGCACCGACTACGTGCATTTGCCAAAACCCATCCAAGCATATACTTCAAACTGATTCATTCCTTTGTAAGTTTACCTCACAAAGCTCAGTGGGGTCAATTCAAACCCCGCAGGTGCACATTCCCTGCTCAGAGCTCTGCCCTATGTGACCAGGGCTTGCTGGTTCACCATGTACATGCATCCTTAATTCCAACCCTATGCCAACGCTCTCCCCAGCAGGCTCCACTCACAACACAAAGTTTCAAGAAGGTTCCCATCACTATAAGGAAACTACCAGAACTCTTAACTTTTACAACCTGGCATTTATAACAGGCTTTATTTCTGTTCTCTCACTGTAATCGAAATACTGAGAAACTATTGATTTTTGTACTTGTGGAAAAGATGTATGGTTCAAGGAAAGAGCAAAGTGTGTGAATGGACAGCAGTGTGGGATGTGCTGCAGAGAGCTCTAATGATAGGGGGTGGGTTTAAGTAGATGAAACAGGAGGAGCACATAGCTGGCTATAGCTGAGCAAAGAAATGGGAAGCCGATCAGTGCTGCCTTCAACTCGTGGGCGCACCATGGTGCCACCCCACTCAGACACGCTTTGTACACTCCATCCTGCTCAGGACATGGCACTCTGAAAGGACAGGGTGTCAATTATAGGGGTGTGCAGTACATACACGGTGTCCCCATGGCCCAGCCGGCCGCCGTCCCCACAGCCCCAGGAGTACACCTCTCCTGTGGCTGCCAAGGCCAGGTAGTGATGACCATCAGAATGGGCAGCAATTTTTACAATGTTTCTGGAGGCAAGTCCCTGAACCAGCTGTGGAGCCTGAAAGAGTGAAAATAGGAAGAAAATTAGTCGTCAGTCCAAGAATAAGTTAAACAGCCTAGCCCTGCTCCATTGCACATCCTCCATGAACAACTCTAACTGAAAAGGTATGAGCCTCTGACAGCTGTACGGCCAGTTCTCTAGCCCCCCTACCTGCTACCAACAGAAGGGTGGGCAGCCCCCAGTGTTCCACAGTGTGACCAGTGCCTACTGGGGCCATGTTGGGCCACACTGCAATGGGAACAGCCAGCCAATGGAAGGGGGAAACATGAACAACCCAATGTGTCACCATCCCCATGAAGCCTGCCTGACTCCCTCACATGTTACCTCCCCAGTCCCCAAGTCAAATGAGTTTACACGTGGAAAGTCACTTTACAACAGGAATAATGACCAGCTATGCATTTCCTTTATTTTTTTTGACAGAGTCTCACTATGTCACCCTCAATAAGAATGCTGTGGCATCACAGCTCACAGCAACCTCCAACTATTGAGCTTAAGCGATTCTCTTGCCTCAGCCTACCAGGTAGCAGGGACTACAGGTGCCCGCCACAATGTCCAGCTATTTTTGTTGTTGCTATTGCAGTTGTCATTGCTGTTTAGCTGACCCAGGATGGATTCGAACCCGCTAGCCTGGGTATATGTGGCTGGCGCCCTACCCACTAAGCCACAGGTGCCACCCCAGTCATGCATTTCACTGTAAGGAGTTCCTAATGATCTTAACAGCCCAAATTCTTGACAGTAATAATTAAACTAAGATTATTAAACAAGACTGATAACATACAATGAGCAGCTGCTCATCAATCCTTAGAAGTCAAACAACTAGTAGCCATAGCAAAGGCCCCGCCAACCCAGGGGACAGTGCTGGGAAAACACCTAGGACACCCACCAGTGTGTCACTATTGTAGGCCTGCGTGTACACACGGCCGTTGCGTGACAGGATTAGGAAGCGCTTCTCCGCACAGGCAATCTGCGTTACCCCCAGGCTGGCCAGGCCTTCGCACTGGATTGGACCAATCACGTTGGCATAGTATTTCCATCCTATTAACCCCCAACCGATGACCTCCTGCAGTGATCCCTGTAAGATAACAAAGTAAACATTTTCTTTACAGCAGCAAAAAAAAATGTCTAGGAGTATCACTGAGATACTAAAACCCCCCAAAAAAAGAAAAGAAAAGAAATTGATTCAAAACATCAAAATAACTCATAATATTCCATATTAACTCAGTTAATAGGTAAAATGAGGTGACTGAACATATCTTTTCATAACACTGCATTTTAACACAGCCCAATAAAAAATAGTACAAATGACCCTTAAATGTGTTTTAAAATGCTCAAACTATACCAGGTAGTTTTGTGCTCCAACAGGCAAAAAACCCAACTACCAGACTTGAGCTCAAGAGTTCAAGACCAGCCTGAGCAAGAATAAGACCCCATCTCTACTAAATATAGAAAAATTAGCCGGGAATTGTAGTCCTAGCTACTCAGGAGGCTGAGGCAAAAGCCCAAGTTTGAAGTTGCTGTGAGCTATGATCATACCACCACACTCCAGCCTGGGTGACAAAACAAAACGCTGTCTCAAAAAATGGAAAGAAAAAAATAAGTTAAGAAGGAGATGGAGAGAATAAATAAATTAATGAAAAGTTAGAGAAACCTGAGTTTAAAAACAGGATTACTCCGTATGACCCCAGCCATGAACACACTGGGGGAACATGAGGTCCTTAGTGGGCACCCAAAGGCTCTCTGCACACATAGACCACTATTATTACCATCATTATTGTACATATACATATATTGTCAATACCATAACTCACATTCCTACAGAGACAGCCCATGCTCAAAGCACAGAAGAGTCTCAGGGCCTCCCTGCAGAAGGTGGGATGCCTAGAGCTGTGAGGATACGGGCGAGCTCTCTAGGGACGCACCTCCTAAATCTCAACTTGGGACTGAGGGTGGGTCCTCAGGCCTTGTGCACCTCAGCTTGCTCACCACGGGCAACACCTTAAACTACAAACACATTTAAAAACTGTAAGCCAGGGTAGCACCCATAGCTCAGTGGGTAAAGGCACCAGCCACATACACTGGGGCTGGCAGGTTCGAACCCAGCCTGCGCCTGTTAAAACAACAATGACAACTGCAACAACAACAACAGCAACAAAAATAGCTGGGTGTTTTGGTGGGTACTTATAGTCCCAGCTACTTGGAAGGCTGAGGCAAGAGAATCACTTAAGAGTTTGGGGTTGCTGTGAGCTGTGACACCACAACTGTGAGTTGTGTTACCAAGGGCCACAGCTTAAGACTCTGTCTCAAAAAAAAAAAAAAAAAAACAAAAAAACTGTAAGCCAGCTGCCACCACCAATCTCACAACAAGTAAGTCTCTACAGAGGCAGACAACCTAGGAGTGGTACCCACTGCAGACACACAAGAAGAACACTGTTCCCCCATTACCTTATGTGACGTCGGAGAGCTGCACAGCGGGGGCATACAAGGCATGGCCAGGCGGTCTAAATGGGCCATGACAATAACCGCTGTCTGCCGCAAATCAATGGCGAGCTCGTTGTCTTGTGGAAGGGTAAGGTACCGCAGGAAACTCTCATTGGGACTTAGGGGGCCAGACAAAAGCTGAAAGATGAAAAGTAAACAAACATATCCACAAATGGTGGGAAAAACTAAAGTAACGCAATTGTCCTTTAACTACTTTTTATATAATTTGGTACTAGCAGAGTTAGGCATTATCTGTAAATGTGCTCATTCTGGACATCAGATAACAATGTTAATGACAATTACACATCTGCACATCTCTACATCTACTGCATAAATGTGCACAGCCTTGTTACTCCATAGGTGCAGACTTCACACGGATCATGAATACACCCAAACCACCCCAGAGAAACGCAGAGTGAGCTCCAAGAGAACACATCACAGCACCTTAATATGCCCTTGAATACTAAAACAAAAACAAAACCCTTTGTTTTAATCTAAGTGTTGTCCATTCTGGAGAAAACTTAATTTCGCAAATTAAGTCATAGTTCTGATTCTTCTAAAAGCAGAACAGTCTTACTATCATGAGTTTAAACACTGCCAAATAATAGCTAAATGAGGTTGAAGCCTAATTATGGAATAGCTACATCTTTCCAGAACAGCAAAATCTACCTTGTCCTTGCACAGAGCACCACTCCTGGAAGTTTAGTTCCAGGGCCTGGCTCCCCACCACTCCCCCAGCTCAGTGCCCTTACCTGAACAGGACATGGTTGGAACCAAGTACAATGACAACTCAGGGGATGTGCCCCCCTTACTATCTGGCACACAGGAAGGGCAAAAAAGTGAGCCACTGTTGACCTTGGTTTTCTCTAAGGAGTATTTAAAAGTGTGTGTTCCAGACTTGGGTTTGTCTCACTGCTCTGAGTCCTCTCCATAAACAGGTCAGAGGAAAACAAGAGACAGACACTGACTGGCTGACCTGGGAGATGCTGGCCAGGACAGTGGCATGACTGCCAGCATGGACCCCTCCAATGTGGATGAAGTGAGAGTCCCCGCTAGACCTGGTTCCTTTCCATACCACCCTGAGCCACAGCCTTCAGCAAGGCCTCCGTGTGCTGTCATTTCAGTGCTTTGCACCTTCAACTGCATCAAGGTGTGCACCCTCTTTATCCTTCTACTAACTCAGGCCTTCATGAGGTGAACATGCCTTCTTTTACATCTTCCATAGCCACTAATGCCCCTTCACAGCCACACACAACAAAGGTAGCTGCTAGGAACATGTAAACACTGGCGATATCCACCAAGGGCTCTGGCTCTGTCTGAACAGCAGGAAAGCTGCACAGTCAACATAGCAGCAAACAAGTCTAAAGTATTTTGACCTTGTCCAGACATAAATTCCAGCCAGGCAGGTGGCTTCTGCCTTGTAATCCTAGCACTCTGGGAGGCCAAGGAAAGTGGAGTGCTAGAAGCTGAAAGGAGGCTAGAGCTAAAGAGTTCAAGACCAGCCTGAACAGAGTGAGACCCCATCTCTACTAAAAATAGAAAAACTAGCCGGGCTCATAGCGGGCACCTGTAGTCCCAGCTACTTGGGAGGCTGAGGCAAAGGGATCACTTGAGCTGAAGAGTTTGAGGTTGCTATGAGCTATAACACCACAGCATTCTATCCAGGGTGACAGAGTAAAACTCTGTCTCAAAAAAAAAAAAAAAAAAAAGACACAAATTCCAAAAAATAGATACAATCTAAAACAGACACAGAGCCCAGGCCTACATTTCAGAGCTGGCTCTGGCCAGGCATGGCCACACTGAAGGATCCTGATGGGCTCATGTGGTGTCGCCCTGTGCAAACAGAACCCACACCACAGCCTCCCACACTTGTCCTCTCTGACTTACTCCTATCATCACCACTCACCCCCAGAGACAACCTCTGCCATGACAAGCACTCTGGTCCTGTTCACCAAAGTCCAATTCCTTAAAAAGCGGAATGAAGTGGGTTACCTACGAGGAATTCTGCTGTGGGACTTACATGCATGTCTCCCTCTGCGTGAAGCGCGTCTTTACTGCACATTATGCTCTGGAACCTCTGCAGCAAAGGTAAAAGTGGGGCGCTGGTGCCCTGAGCAGAACGCTCATTGTCAGTCTCCTGCGCCCCACTGTCCCACAACTGGAGCAGCAGCAGTATGGCAGACAACATTTGGCTAAAGGAGAAGATAGGTTTCCTAGTAAAAATAGATTAACATTTTCCCAATGATCCACCCAAAATAAAAACAAATAGCTAAATAAAAGTGAAGAAATACTTTGGATATGAAAGGCAACTAAAATAATGACATAGAAGCAATTCCTGGCAATAAAAATCACTGAACTGACACCAAGATTTTGGCACAGAACATTTGCCATCTGTTCATTGAAAATATAAGATCAAGATGTTCAAATTAAAATGTTCAAATATCGTTTGCTATAGGAAATTTCTAGAACCTTAAATTAATGGAATCATTCCCTCAAAATAGTTTTTCAATGGAAACTAAAAGAAAAAAAATAATAATTCCTGGAAAACTGAGCATTAAAAAGGATGTGAGACAAACATAAAGAAGAGAGGCCCTGGGACATGGTTCTCTGATTAAAGACCACCGCATACCCTTACTGCAAACAATTCAAGGAAAGGGCACAAAGTGTAATGAATGTTCAGGCACAGAGGTGCCCCTCAAAGTGTGCCCAGCCTATTGCACCCCTCACCTCAGTGTGCCCCGCTGCACGGCCAGCTCTAACAGAATGGCAAGGGCCAAGTGCTGGTCTTGCAGGGGAATGCTTCCTGGCCCTTTGGTCCCTGGAGCTCCATGAACATCCCTGAAATGAAAACAGGAGATGCAGGAACAAAGCAATGTCAGAGAAAGAAACAAGCTTAAAATCTCACTGATGTGCTAACTACATTCTCTCTCCTGTGGAAAGGTATATATTTTTAATAACTTAGAATCAAGTTTCTGAGACATGGTACTCAAATTTATTCAGAGGTTTTAAAGTAGAAAACCAACTTTTGAAGATAATACAGTATGGGCTCTATAAGTTGACCACCCACAGGACTGTAACAAACTGGTCCACACACAGAGGTGGTCAACACAAGGAACTAGGCCTACTGTACTGATATGTACAGTGGTCCATGCCAGACCAATGAAAATTGGGTCAACTTAAGGAGGTGGTCAACTATGAAGGTTCTACTGTATTTCATTACAAGTATAAATTCAGACACTATTACATTAGAACATACTCCAAGTTTCTGAAGCATAAAACATGAGTAATGTTTTGAATGTTTACAGATATGTTTCCAGTATCAATGAAAGTTTAAGTATTGCTTGCTGGGCATAGTATAACCACAGGTGATACCAGAACATCACTTGAGACCAGGAGTTTAAGACGAGCCTTGGCATGGCAATATAGCAAGATCCTGGCTCCAAAAAAGTTGGGAAAAAAATTATCCAGGCATGGTGGTGCACACCCTAAGTCCAAGCTACTAGGGAGGCTGAGACAAAGCATACTGAGCCCAGGAATTTAAGGATATAGTAAGCTATGATCATACCACTATATTCCAGCCTGGGCAACAGAGCAATATCCCATCTCTTAAAAACTCTGTAAGATTATCAATAATCCCCTACAGAACTGGAGAAGAATCAATTTATAAAACCATCTAAGAATCCACAGGTAAATATCTATGCTTATTTTTATCTCTGATCAAATAAATATTTTTAAACTTTTCTTTGTTACTCAATAATAAACAACTTATTTTCTTAACCCAAGGTTGGGGAGGGAGGATTTCATGACATCAGGGGCTCCAGCCTTAAGCTCTGTGGTGAAGCCTTTACCAGCACTCCCATGAGAAAGAATCACAGCCCGGGGGCACAGACACACAGGCAGCCCTGACATGCAAGGAAGTGAGCAAGGGCCTCACTCTCCCTCTACATCTGCAGCTGCTATGGCATTTTGTAGAGTACATACATTTTCAAAAAAGTAAAAACCTTAACAAAAACACAGCACTCAAGACCAGAGTTCATGTTTTTTCTTGCAAATAATTCATATTAAAAATTTTTATAGTAAAAAAACTAGCTATTTAAACATTTTCCTCTTCAAACAGAACACCGCCCATCACACAGAGCAGTGGCTCCTAGTTATAACAGAGACCCACACAAGTGCTCAAACACTTCATGAATCACCAAGTTATAAGATATCTAAAACAAATAAATCACAAAAGCATTTTTTATTTTCCATTTCATCCAGTGTGACCGTTTCCTTGGTCAAATCAGCCCTTCTGAAAAGCTGAGAACAGAAGACCTGGAATCACAGAGCTGAGGGTGTGCTGAGAGTGTAAGTGATTCAGTCTCCTAGCTCCAAGGAGAAAAATGCAAGAATGGGACTGAAGCACACTAGAACGGTTCCCCCAGGAAGGTATAAAAGGGAAGAACTCACCCAGTCACGACAGACCTGAGGAACCTGGTTGCTCTCTCTACCACCTCTAGCCACACGGAGGACACTGTGCTCTCATCGAAGAGCGAGGCCTCGGGAAGAGCTCGAAGGGCGTCCAGGGACTCCTGCAGCAGCTCGCTGCACAGGTCCGCATCCTCACCTGGGCACACATACACATCAGAAGAGGATGCTCACTCCCCTCACTCTTCTGGTGGGCTTCCCACCCCTCAGGGGCAGAAGATGCCACTGTTACTTTTCTAATCTCTGACACATCAAAACCTAACACAGCTGCCTCAAACTATATTCTGTATCTTATGGCTCTCACTTGAGCAATACTAATTTCTACAAATAAATTAGGACTGAAGTATTCCATGACAATGGTTTGCCTAAGAGCAAGGGAATTATGCACTCTTTTTCGATCTTGCAAGCATAGTACTGAAAAGTCAAACAGACTCTCAGATTCTCATTAAACAAACAAGGAAACAGAGAAAGAAAATGGAGGGACTCAGCCCAAGGACATGTTGGCAGGTTGAGCACAGCACACAAACCTCCCACTGTGTCAGGGAGCAGGACAGACAGCACAGCACACAAACCTCCCACTCTGTCAGGGAACAGGACAGCACACTGGGCACATACCTGACCTCCAGGCCCGGCGAAGAAATGCAAAGGCAAACGAGAGAGCTGCACGGGACCCGACGCGGGCAAGTCCTTCTACCCCTTTCCCAGCAGGCCGGGAGCTGGGGACAAAACACATGGGGTAGTAACTGGTCAGTCAGAGGAATGTGCAAATGCTAAAATAAAATACATAATATGGAAGAAACTGAAGCAAAATGTGATCAATGGTTTTCTTCAGATGGCAGGATCACAAGTGATTTTTAGCTTCATTTTTTAAAACCTTTTATCAGATGTCCTTCATAAATGACAAGTCTTTCTTTAAAGGAAAAAAAAAAACAAACATTTACAACTAACTATAAATGACTTTGATAAGTGCTTGAAAAATAACTTGGGGGGGGGAGGGGGCCCAGAGACAAGATGGCTGACTGAAGCCAGCTTTCCACAGAGGCTCCCATTCAGAAGGAAGAGTTAAAGGACAGAAATTTAGCAAGTAACCTGGTGGATTAGAGCTGCGCCAAGAAAGAAGGTTGAAGAACGCACATCAACCCTGCTGAGGCGAGCTGCAACCCCAAGGATACAAACAAAAGGTACAAAATCCATCACCAATCAGACGGGAGTCCCCTCACCCATGAGAACAGCTCGGAGTATGCCATAAACAAACAAACAGAGTTCAAAAGTCCTCCCATTGGGCCACATCTATGGTGCATATTTTTATCTATAATAAAAAAAAAAAAAAAAAAAGTCCTCCCATTATACTCCACTGGAGAGACCCTCTAAACACTGGTCCTACTTCCCCTATTGGAGTACCATGGCACTCTCCTGTCAGGCGTAAAACTGTATATATTTTCTACCTGCAATTCTGAGCTCCCAGCACTTCCTTCTCACTCTCACCCTGAGGTCTGCAGGCCTGTGACCCAGGAGTCCAGATTGCTGGCTGATTTCTCGAGGGGTGTGGACAGGGCCTGGACTGCAGCTGGTCAGTGCTGATTCTGCAGCACGGGAGTGAGGAGAGGACGGTCAGATGAGAGGGAACCACACGGGAGTGGCGGTGCCCCGAGGTGTAGAGCAACAATTGTTTTTGGCAACAATAGGGCTCAGCCCCAGATACTCTAGAGTCACACCCCCTGTCTCTCTGGGCATCTTCTCAAGTGGCATCCACTGTGGAACAGATCTGGGACGGAACGCAGGCCCCATGAGTAAAGGATTTGCCTGAGGTGGTACCGGCCTGGGTGGAGCGCTGTGACTAGAAAACGCATACTCAGCGCTGGGAGATTCCAAGGGCAGGGCTGACCCAGAGGACTGCTTTACTGAGCCTGAGGTGCACCCGGCCCCCAGGGGATCATCAGCCTAAACAAAGGAGGTCAGGAAGAGGCTGGAACTGACAGGTAACCGTGCTGCAAATACAAACAACAGCAGCACAGACAGGGCCTGAAGCACAGGTTCTAGGAACTCCAAACAGTTTCCCGTCTGCAGGGGAATTTAGCAGGGACAGAAACAAATTCCCACAAAGCTGTTCTGTTCTGTCAGTAACATCAATCAAGCATGGGACTGGAACTGAGTGAACACCCCCAGCCTCCATCAAGTGCCCAAGGTTGTCAGGCCTCATCACACCTCCCCCTGCCAGATAGAGACAGAGAGCAGCAGCCGGGCTGAGGAGACATAGATCTGCTTATGATTCAGGCAGGTGCAAACTCCTGGAGTATCTGCTGATTGGAGGCAACTGGGTCACATCCCAGCAGGGTTATCAGTGACTGGGTGTGGGGAAGGAGGCAACAACTTTCCCAGACTAATCTATTTGCTGGGTGAGTCCACCTGACTTCACAGAGCACCGCAGCAAGTTATATTTGAGTTGTCAACAGCCCACTGCAATCTAGTTGCCAGAGACCTTTTAAACTCTTCTACCTGAGACAGGTGCTGAGTCAGACAATTGATTTAGACCTTTTCAACTGAGCCAATCGCCCAAGGACTATCCAAGTGGTGCCCTAGATATGTGGTTGTAGGAAGGTTTGATTTTCCCTTTCCAATTATTGCCTAAGGGGGGCAGGGTGACTTAACTGCTGGTATTTCTCCATAGAAGAGACTTCAACCCAGAGTAACTGTTTCACTAGGGTCAGACAGAAATAAGCCGAAAAGAAGAAAGAGCCACTTAGCCCCACCACAACAAACAGGTCCGCCATTTCTCAAGGCATAGCACTGTATGGGTCTTCAGCAAAGTTCCAGGGGAAAAGCCAAATGTTGTAAAATAATTATGAAATGGAATCAGCGGAAAAACTGAGGTAACATGAAAAACCAGAGTTGACCAACTCTCCCCAAGGAAAGATATGGCAGATGTAACTGAAGATCCCATTAATAAACAGCTGGCCGTGATGTCAGAAATCAAATTCAGAATTTCAATTGCAAACAAGATGAATAGAATGGAGGAAAATTTGGAATTAGAAATTCGAGAAGAAATTCAAAAGTTGTCTCAAGAATTTAATGAATTTAAAGACAAAACCTCCAAAGATTTTGATGCAATGAAGCAAGAATTTGCAGCCCTCAAAGATCTGAAAAATACAGTAGAATCCCTCAGTAACAGAGTGGAGCAAGTAGAAGAAAGAATTTCTGACATTGAAGACAAAGCTTCTGAACACTCTCAAACTCTCAAAGAGGAAGAGAAATGTAAAGCAAAAACGGATCATTCTCTCAGAGAGTTCCGGGATAATTCAAACAAGGCTAATATCTGCCTCATTGGAATCCTTGAAAGCAATGAAGTGTTTTTGTAAACCACAGAGGCTCTTCTCCATGAAATTATGAAAGAGAATTTTTTAGACATGCCAAGTGATTCTGAAATTCAGATAGCAGACAGTTTCAGAACCCCAGCACAACTCAACCCGAATAAGACATCGCCCAGGCACACCATAATTAACTTCACTAAAGTTAGTATGAAGGAGAAAATTCTGAAAGCAGCCAGACATAAGAAATCCATTACCTACAAAGGGAAGAATATTAGAATGACTCCAGACCTCTCTGCTGAAACTTTTCAAGCCAGAAGAGGGTGGTCATCGACTTTTAATCTCCTAAAGCAAAATAACTTTCAACCCCGGATCCTGTATCCAGCTAAATTGAGTTTCATTTATGATGGAGAAATTAAATACTTTAATGACATTCATATGTTGAAGAAATTTGCCATAACCTAACCAGTTCTTCAGGATATTCTCAGACCTATCCTCCATAATGACCAGCCCAATCCTCTACTACAAAAGTAAACTCACTCAGAAACTTTTGATCAAACTCCAACTTCCACAGTGGCAAAAGGATTAAAAATGTCCACTGGACTCTCGAAAAACTCGATACCCAAAATTTTACAAGACTTATCAATATTCTCCATTAATGTGAACTGCTTAAACTGTCCTCTAAAGAGGCACAGGTTGGCTGACTGGATAAAAAAACTCAGGCCACATATTTCCTACATACAAGAATCACATCTTACCTTAAAAGATAAATATAGACTCAGGGTGAAAGGATGGTCATCCATATTTCACACAAATGGTAATCAGAAAAAAGCAGGTGTTGCAATTCTATTCGCAGATACAATAGGCTTCAAACCAACAAAAAAAAGGAAGGACAAGAATGGTCACTTCATATTTGTTAAGGGTAATACTCAATATGATGAGATTTCAATTATGAATATTTATGCACCCAACCAGAATGCGCCTCAATTCATAACAGAAACTCTAACAGACATGAGCAACTTGATTTTCTCCAGCTCCATAATACTTGGAGATTTCAACACTCCTTTAGCAGTGTTGGATAGATCCTCCAATAAGAAGTGAGCAAAGAAATTTTAGATTTAAACTTAACCATCCAACATTTAGATTTAGCAGACATCTACAGAACATTTCATCCCAACAAAACTGAATACACATACTTCTCATCAGCCCATGGAACTAACTCCAAAATTGATCACATCTTAGGTCACAAGTCTAACCTCAGTAAATTCAAAAGAATAGAAATGATTCCTTACATCTTCTCAGACCACCATGGAATAAAGGCTGAATTCAGTAACAACAGCAATCTGCATACTCATAAAAAACCATGGAAGTTAAATAACCTTATGTTGCATGATAGCTGGGTCAGAGATGAGATTAAAAAGGAAATTGCCAAATTTTTGGAAATAAATGACAATGAAGACACAAATTATTAGAACCTCTGAGATACTGCAAAGGCAGTCCTAAGAGGGAAATTTATAGCACTGCAAGCCTTCCTCAAGAAAATGAAAAGGAAATTAACAACTTAATGGGACATCTGAATGAAATGAAAAAGGAGGAACATTCCAATCCCAAACCCCAAAGAAGAAAACAAATAACCAAAATTAGAGCAGAATTAAATGAAATTGAAAACAAAAGGATTATACAACAGATCAATAAAACAAAAAGTTGGTTTTTTGAAAAGAAAAATAAAATAGATAAACCTTTGGCTAACCTAAACAGGAAAAAAAGAGTAAAATCTCTAATTTCATCAATCAGAAATGACAAAGACGAAATAACAACAGACTCCTCAGAAATTCAAAAAATCATTAATGAGTATTACAAGAAACTTTTTCTCAGAAATATGAAAATCTGAAGAAAATTGACCAATACTTGGAAGCATGTCATCTCCAAGACTTAGCCAGAATCAAGTGAAAATGCTGAACAGGCCTATATCAAGTTCGGAAATAGCCATCAACCATACAAAACCTCCCTAAAAAGAAAAGCCCAGGACCAGATGATTTCACGTCAGAATTCTACCAAACCTTTAAAGAGGAACTAGTACCTATATTACTCAATCTGTTCCCAAATATAGAAAAAGAAGGAAGACTACCCAATACTTTCTATGAAGTAAACATTACCCTGACCCCCAAACCAGGAAAAGACCCAATAAGAAAAGAAAATTATAGTCCAATATTACTAATGAATACAGATGCAACAATAGTCAACAAGAACCTAACAAACAGAATCCAGCAACACATCAAACAAATGACCAAGTCAGTTTTATCCCAGGGTCTCAAGGCTGGTCAATATACTTAAATCTATAAATATAATTCAGCACATAAACAAATTAAAAAACAAAGACCATATGATTCTCTCAATTGATGCAGAAAAAGCTTTTGATAATATCCAGCATCCTTCATGATCAGAACACTTAAGAAAATTGGTATAGAAGGGACATTTCTTTTCATTTTTTTTTTTTTTAGTTTTGTCTATTTTTTTTTCTTTATTATTAAGTCATAGCTGTGCACCTTAATGTGATCATTTCTTAAACTGATAGAGGCCATCTACAACAAACCCACAGCCAATATCGAATTGAATGGAGTTAAATTGAAAGCACTGACACTCAGATTAGGGCTGCCCATTGTCTCCACTGCTCTTTAACACTGTAATGGAAATTTCAGCCACCGCAATTAGGGAAGAAAAGGCAATCAAGGGTATCCATATAGGGTCAGAAGTGATCAAACTTTCACTCTTCGCAGATGATATGACTGTATATCTGGAAAACACCAGGGATTCTACTACAAAACTCTTAGAAGTGATAAAAAAATACAGCAGCATCTCAGGTTACAAAATCAAAATTATAAATCAGTAGCCTTCATATATACCAACAATAGTCAAGCTGAAAAAACAGTCAAGGACTCTATTCCGTTGACAGTAATGCCAAAGAAGATGAAATATTTGGGAGTTTACCTAACAAAGAATGTGAAAGATTTCTAGAAAAAGAACTATGAAACTCTAACAAAAGAAATAGCTGAAAATGTTAGCAAATGGAAAAACATAACATGCTCATGGCTGGGAACAATCAACATTGTTAAAATGTCCATACTACCAAAGCAATATACAATTTTAATACAATCCCTATTAAAGCTCCACCGTCATACTTTAAAGATCTTGAAAAAATAATACTTCGTTTTATATGAAATCAGAAAAAAACTCAAATAGCCAAGACATTACTCAGAAATAAAAACAAAACAGGAGGAATCACGCTACCAGACCTCAGACTATAATACATCAATAGTGATCAAAACAGCATAGTATTGGCACAAAAACAGAGAGGTCGATATATGGTACAGAATAGAGAACCATGAGATGAACCCAGCTACTTACCGTTATTTGATCTTTCACAAGCCAATTAAAAACATTCAGTGGGGAAAAGATTCCCTATTTAACAAATGGTGCTGGGTGAACTGGCTGGTGACCTGCAGAAGAGTAAAACTAGACCCACACTTTTCACCATTAACTAAGATAGACTATCACTGGATTAAAGATTCAAACTTAGGACATGAAACTATAAAAATCCTAGAAGAAAGTCCAGGGAAGACTCTTGAGGACATCAACCTGGGCGAATATTTTATGAGGAGGACCCCCCCACCCCCCGGGCAATTGAAGCAGCATCAAAAATACACTACTGGGACCTGATCAAACTAAAAAGCTTCTGCATAACCAAGAACACAGTAAGTAAAGCAAGCAGACAGACCTCAGAATGGGAGAAGATATTTGCAGGTTATGTGTCTGACAAAGGTTTAATAACCAGAATCCACTGAGAACTCCAACATATTAGCAAGAAATGAACAAGTGATCCCATCTCAGTGTGGGCAAGGAACTTGAAGAGAAAGTTCTCTGAAGCAGACAGGCACACAGCCTACAGACATATGAAAAAACGCTCATCATCCTTAATCATCAGAGAAATGCAAATCAAAACTACTTTGAGATATCATCTAACTCCAGTAAGAATAGCCCATATCACAAAATCCGAAGACCAGAGATGTTGACGTGGATGTGGAGAAAAGGGCACACTTCTACACTGCTGGTGGGAATGCAAACTAATACGTTCCTTTTGGAAAGGAGTTTGGAGAACACTTAGTGATCTAAAAATAGACCTGCCATTCGATCCTACAATTCCTCTACTAGGTATATACCCAGAAGAACAAAAATCACATTGTAACAAAGATATTTGTACCAGAATGTTTATTGCAGCCCAATTCATAATTGTTTAGTCATGGAAGAATCCCAAGTGCCCACTGATTCACAAATAGAACAATAAATGTGGTATATGTATACCATGGAATATTATGCAGCCTTAAAGAAAGATGGAGACTTTACCTCTTTCGTGTTTACATGGATAGAGCTGGAACATATTCTTCTTAGCAAAGTATCTCAAGAATGGAAGAAAAAGTATCCAATGTACTCAGCCCTACTATGAAACTAATTTATAGCTTTCATATGAAAGCTATAATCCAGTTATAATCTAAGAATATGGGGATGGGGCAGAGGGAGGGGGAGGATAGGCAGAGGGAGGGCGATGGGTGGGATTACACCTGCGGTGCATCTTACAAGGGTACATGTAAAACTTACTACATGTAGAATGTAAATGTCTCAACATAATAACTAAGAAAATGCCAGGAAGGCTATGTTAACCAGTGTGATGAAAATATGTCAAATGGTCTATAAAACCAGTGTATGGTGCCCCATGATCGCATTAATGTACACAGCTATGATTTAATAAAAAATAAAATAAAAATAAAAAAATAACCTCAGGGAGGCAATATTCCACGAGGAGTGGAGGCCAATGATGGGTAAACCTTATGTAGGAAAGGCAGGTGGGTGAAATGGAAGGGCATGGAGTCTGACACTTGAATTCTGACCCTGAGCTGGGCCACGTTCACTTTGGCCATTCACAAGGCAGACCATGTGAGGGGCCACCGTGCCCCACCTGTCTCCTCCCAGCCCAGCCTGTGGAATGACATCCCAGTGTAGTTCTTATCATTCTCACATGTTTAAGGTTTTTATCACATATATGTTAAGTTAACAAGTCACAGTTTCATTCTGTATGCAGTAAAAGGCTATGCAAATAGTATACCTCAAAATCCTGCAAAAGAAAAAGAAAAATAGCTATAATACAAAAATGCATATATAATAAATTCAATAATAGGAGGAAGTGATTTTATTCTCTATATTATTTAGCATTTACATGTATCTATACAGAAGGTACTAAAAATGGATACACACTTTAACACAAAATCTATTAAAATTATAATACTTGGCCCAGAGCCTGTAGCTCAGTAAGTAGGGCACTGGCCACATACACCGAAGCTGGTGGATTCGAGCCTGGCCTGGGCCTACAATAACAATAACAACAGCAACAAAAAAATACCCAGTGTTGTGGTGGGCACCTGTAGTCCCAGCTACTTGGGTGGCTGAGGCAGGAAAATCGCTGAAGACCAAGAGTTTGAGGTTGCTGTGAGCTGCAACTCCATGACACTCTACCCAGGGCAACGTAGTGAGACTGTCTCAATAATAAATAAATAAAATTATAATACTCGAGTCACGTTTGATTTCTGCAATTACAAAAGATACAAGACAGATCATAAACGATAACAAACATCAGCACATATTGAGTATTACAATTTTAAGACATTTTTCCTTTCTTTAAATGTGTATGCATTTTTTTTTTTTTTTTTTTTTTTTTTAGACCGGCTCGAATCTGCCCCTCACTGAGCTACCAGCGTTGCCTATATGTGTATGCATTTTTTTGGCACCCTCAGAACATATACGCACACTGTATAGTATTTCTACTACAGACTACACTCCCCAAATTTAGCATAATGTGCTTTCATAATCAGGGGAAATGCTATTAAAAATAGATAATGTTGGGCCCGGCACAGTGGCTCATGCCTATAATCCCCCAGCACTCTGGGAGGCCAAGGCAGGTGGATCCCCTGAGCTCACAGGTTTGAGACCTGCCTGAGCCAGAGCGAGACATCATCTCTAAAAATAGCTGAGCATTGTGTCAGGCACCTATATAGTCCCAGCTACTTGGGAGGCTTTGGCAAGAGAATCACTTAAGCCCAGGAATTTGAGGTTGCTGTCAGCTGTGATGGCATAACACTCTACTGAGGGTGACATAATGAAACTGTGTCTCAAAAAAAGAAAAAAGGTAATATTGCACCAGGCTCAGTGGCTTATCCCTATAATCCTAGCACTATGAGAGGCCAAGGCAGGTGGGACACTTCTGCGGAGTTCGAGACCAGCCCTAGCAAGAGTGAGACCCCTGTCTCTAAAAATAGCTGGCATTGTGGCAGGCAGAGGCCAAAAGTTTAAGGTTGCTATAAGCTGTGACAGCACAACACTCTACTGAGGGCAACAGAGATGGTCAAAAATTTAAAAAAAAAAAAAAAAAAAAAAAAATAGATAATGCTAGGGATGATCTCCCCAAGGTACAATATTTCAATTAGAAGTGAGGATGTGAAACCACCCTGGGGGCAGTCTACTCACTTAACCTTGAATCAGCAGTTCTCAAACTGTGGGTCGTGATACTTAAGACTACCGGAAAACACATCCTGCATATCAGAAATTTACATTATGATTCATAACAGTAGCAAAATTACAATTATGAAGTAGCAACGAAAATAATTTTATGGTGGGGGGTCACCACAACATGAGGAACTGTATTAAAGGATCACGGCATTAGGAAGGTTGAGAACCAGTGGAAATAGTGTAAAGGTAACTTTTAACCCACTGACTATGGGTCTCAGAAACAAACACACCGTCTGAGGTATGCAGCAATCACAACAGCCTTCATGATACATGGGCGCTACTGGAACATTCTTTGGTTTCTCACTAAGAAAAATAAAATTCACCCAAGTTGGTTTCTGTTTCAATTTTTATATTTAACTAAAAATATGAAAATTAAAAAATAATATGAAACAAGTATCAGTAAAAACTTAATAATTCTTTTCCGCATGGTGACCTCAAAACAGTTTGATGCATAATCCAACATTACACTGAATGCACTGATGTGAGGTCTCACTTCACTCTTTTGTTTTGTGCAAACACATCTCCAGCAGGCATCTTGCCCGTATTCCTGTTGGATTACTGGGCTTAGATGAAAAATGCCTTTCTGTGAGACACAGAGAATTGTTAACCAGAAACAGCTCTTCCTCCGGAGTTGTTCAATATGATTAACCAAATGTTCTGAGAGAAACATCTGGAAGACTTCTAAAATTGATGAATTATTAGGAATATTGGTTTTTATTCCTGATATACTGACATCAAAATCATATATTTTCAGATTGAAATTGTCTTCTCTTCATTGAAGTTGCCAAGCCTTGACTTCTTTTAAACTTTAAACAGGTTCTACACTTTTCATTTTCCAAGTCAGATCCTATAGTTAAGAAAACCGAATATTTTCTTATTTTTTCACACAGGGTCTCACTTTGACACCCTCGGTAGAGTGCTGTGCATCACATCTCACAGCAACCTCAAACTCTTGGGCTCAAATTCTCTTGCCTCAGCCTCCTGAGCAGCCTCCTGAGTAGCTGACTACAGGCACCCACCACAACACTTGGCTATTTTTTAGAGTGGGCTCTTGCTCTGACTCAGGCTGGTCTCGAACTCATGAGCTCAAGCAATCTACCTGCCTTGGCCTCCCAGAGTGCTAGGATTATAGGTATGAGCCATGGTGCACAGCCATTGTGAGAAGTATTATGTTTTTATTTTTTATTTATTATTTTATTAAATCATAACTGTGTACATTAATGCATTTATGGGATACAATGTGATTTTATATACAATTTGGAATGCTTACATCAAACTGGTTAACACAGCCTTCACCTCACTTAAATTATTTGTTGTGTTAAGACATTTATACTCTACTCTTAATAAATTTTACATGTACCCTTGCGTTATGCATAATAGGTGAGGTCTCACCAATTACCCTCCCTCCACCCAGCCTCCCCCCTTCCCTGCCCCTTCTTTTCTTCCCTTCAGTCTGGGCTATAGTTGTGTTTCATCATTCATATGAAAGTGTGGGTGATTATATATTGGTTTCATAACAGTACTAAGTACATCAGATACATTTTCTTCCATTCTTGAGATATTTTACTAAGAACAATAGTTTCAGTTCCATCCATTTAAACATAAAAGATATAAAGTCTCTATCTTTTATGGCTGCATAATATTCCATGGTATACATATACCACAGTTTATTAATCCATTCATGGGTCAATGGTCACTTGGGCTGCTTCCGTAACTTGGTGATTATGAATTGGGCTGCAATAAACATACTGGTGCAAATATCTTTGTTGTAAAGTGATTTTTGGTCCTCTGAATATATACCTAGGTGAGGAATTGCAGGGTCAAATGCCAGGTCTACTTTTAGTTCCCTTAGTGTTCTCCAAACTTCTTTCCAAAAGAGACATATTAGCTTGCATTCCCACCAGCAGTATAGAAGTGTTCCCTTCTCTCCACATCCACACCAACATCTGTAGTTTTGAGATTTTTTGATGTGGGCTAATCTTAATGGAGTTAGATGGTGTCTCAAAGTGGTCTTGATTTGCATTTCTCTGACGATTAAAGATGATGAGCATTTTTTCATGTGTGTGTAGGCCATGTGCCTGTCTTCTTCAGAGAAGCTTCTGTTCAAGTCTCTTGCACCCACAAGGAAATAGGATCACTTGTTCTTATTAGTTTGAGTTCTCTGTGGATTCTCCCATTCTGAAGGCTGTCTGCTTACTTTTTGTGTTCTTGGCTGTGTAGAAGCTTTTTAGTTTGATCAGATCCCAGTAATATATTTTTGGTGTTGCTTCAATTGCCAAGAGGGCCTCCTCATAAATTCCAATATTCTCCCAAGCCAATTTCTTCAAGTGTTTCCCCTGCACTCTCTCAAAGTATCTTGATAGCTTCATTTCTTAAGTTTAAACCTTTTATCCAGTGAAAATCAATTTTTGTTAACGGTGAAAAGTGTGGGTCCAGTTTCAGTCTTCTACAGGGTTTCAGCCAATTTACCAGCACTATTTGTTAAACAGGAAACCTTTTCCCCCAATTTTTGTTTTTGATAGACTTATCGAAGTTCAAATGACGGTAAGTGGCTGGGTTCATCTCTTGGTTCTCTATTCTGTTCCATACCTCTACCTCTCTATTTTTGTGCCAGTACCATGTGAGAAGTATTTTTAAAGCTACCTCTATATCCAAATTCTCCAACAATGATTGAGTCTTCTGAACTTGACTCTTCGAATTTATCGTATTCCATATTTATATATAGTCCCACAAGAATCTACTATTTGTACAAATTATTTCAGGTAGAACTGTGAAAATATTGAGAACAAAGCATTTGAGGGTTACAGACTCAAGTCAGGTGACAAAGTAGTAAAATGTGTCATCATGTTTTTGTTTACAAAATGAACAGTGCCTCCAAGCCTCGCTCGTACCAAATGAACATCTTGTTAGAATGCCTACTTGTTCACAGTCAAGAGGTTGAAAGGAAACATAAATACTAGTTATAGGCTGCCATTGAGGAGGGCACTGGGTATCTGGGAGATAGGAATCTTTGCCTCTGAAGAAGAAATATGAATGTTTCAAGGTATAAAGAGTATAACAGGACTTTCACATGTTCTAAGTCTGTCCAGAGAAGGTGGGAAGACAGCCTTGGAGAAAGCTGGTCCAGAGTAAGCATGAAGCCTGGTTCTCCTCAGGCAGTCAGGATCCTCGACCTGGAGAAAGAGCCCCACAGCCCTAAGAGTGTATGGTCTCAGAAGTACTACACCATTAGCAAGCACCTCTCTATTTTACAGATGTTCAAGAAAAAAAATAGAAATAGCTTGGACCTTCCCCCACCCATACCAGTCAACTATCCAAGCTAGTCCCATGAGAAGGGTAAAATACACCACTATCCAGGAAGCTGAGAAATGAGGAAAAGAATTCTACAAAAATTTAAGAGCCATCACTACATTATCTATCATGGTTAATTTAAAAAAGTGACAAATCTAAATAGTAACACTTGGAGGACATAGCTAGTAAAAATGAAAACTAGAACCTTGACTCTGGTGGGAGAAGTACGGCAATTTCATACATTAGTGTTCCTCACAGTTGTATTTAAACCTAATCCTGAGACCCAACAACTTCACTCTTGGGTTTGAATCCCAGAGAAATGAAACTTATGTACATACAAAACCCTGGACATTAACAGAGAAAAATGACTAAATTTTTTAAAAGCTTGTAAATGAATATTCATAACAGCTCTATTTGTCATACCCCCAAACTGTCGACTATGTTTCTTGGAAGTGAAAAAATGGACCATAACATACTGTCTCAAAACTTTCATAGTAACCTGCATATAAAGAATCCTTGTACTATTTCTCAAATGTCTGTGCATTCATAATTATCTCAAAAAGGTTTTCATAACGTTAAGAATTCTTCTACTTAATGAAAAACATTATAATTAATCCAACAACCCTTATGTTACCACAAATAAATGAGCAGACAGAAAAATCAACTGGGCTCTCAACCACTTCTCCATCTGAGGGAATTCAGTCTGATTTAACCAACACACACAAGTGCTCAGAGAATCTTAACATCTACCACCCACCCACACAGAACCCCCTGATGGACCATCACAGCCTGTCACAAAGGAAAGAGAACCATGCCACTGGCTATTACCAAACAGGCAGGAATCTCGTTTGTCAGTTTGTTTTATTCTAAAATTATATTCAAAAATATGACACGTATAGTTGCCCCTCATTATCTGCAGCAAATTGGTTCCAAAACCTCCCCCATACTAACATGGAAATTCAAGGATGTTTAGTCCCTGGTATAAAATGGCACAGTATTTACATACAACCTACACACATCCTCCTATACACTTTTAAATTGTTTCAAATTACTTATACCTAATACAATGTAAATGCTATGCAAATAGCTGTTATACTATATTGTTTATTTGTACCATTTGTTATTTTTTATTGGGTTTTTTAAGAGTATTTTCAATTTGCAACTGGTTAAATCCATGGATGTGGAAGCCAAGAACATGCAGGGCAGATTGCAAGGTGATTTCAACTAGATTTAAACATTAGAAAACAAAGATACAGGCTATAGGGAACACTCCCGCCTCCAGGGAGCAAGATGATCAGGATTCTTCCTCTGCTTCTTTCTGCCTCCTGTACTTTCAAGAAGCTCTCCAAGGAGTTACTGTCACTATTACAGTCAAAGCCAACTCTCTCGACTACCTACAATGAGCTCCATCAGGCACAGTGGTAGTTTAGCCTTCTCAGGACAAAAGTTTGGTAGATAGCTACATTTTAGAAAAAAAATACATTTTTTTTTTTTTAAGAGACAGAGTCTTATTTTGACGCCCTCAGTAGAGTGCCATGGCATCACAGCTCATTGCAACCTTCACCTCTTGGGCTTAGGTGATTGTCTTGCCTCAGTCTCCCAAGTAGCTGGGACTACAGCCACCCGCCACAACGTCCACCTATTTTTTGTTGCAGTTTGGCTAGGGCCGGATTTGAACCAGCCACCCTCGGTATAGGGGGCTGACACCCTACTCACTGAGTCACAGGCACTGCCTAGAAAAAATACAATTTTACACAAGCCTTCAACATTCCAGTGCTGTTTGTAAATACCTCTGATTATTAACAGAGACTGACAAATTAAAACTCATATGCCCAAAAGCATCTCTTATAATAAAAGAAGAAAGTCACATTAGGAAGAAAAAAATATGAAGCACCTAGAGCATTTAGCACTGAACACTACAATCTGACTCTTCCTTTCCCAGCAGCAAAACAACACAACACAATATTCAGGGCTCACTTTCGAAACTGAATTTGAGCTGACTAGCCTGGCTTCTGCAGTTTCTGACAGAACAGGTTGTTTAAAATAAGGACACATTATATGGGATGGCCTGTTAATATATGACCAAAGTGAAAAATCCATTCTTCAGATTATACAAAACATATAAAAAGAGAAAGTAAGAATAAAACTTCAGAAGGTGAACCAAGAGACTTTATTGAAAACCTGGATTAGGCTCAGTACCTACAGCTCAGTGGCTAAGGCGCCAACTACATACACCAGAGTTGGTGGGTTCGAATCCAGCCCAGGCCTGCCAAATAACTATGACAACTATAGCCAAAAACTAGCCAGGCGTTGTGATGGGTGCCTGTAGTCCCAGCTACTTGGGAGACTGAAGCAAGAGAATTGCTTAATCTTGGGAGCTGAAGGTTACTGTGAGCTGTGACGCCCTGGCAATCTACCCAGGGTGACAGCTTGAGGCTCTGTCTCAAAAAAAAAGAAAAGAAAACCTTGATTAGGCTCAGTGTCCAAAGCAAAGTGGTTATGGAGCCAGCCTCATACACCAAGGCTGACGGGTTCGAGCCCAGCCTGGGTCAGCTAACCAATAACAACAACTCCAACAAAAAATAGCCAGGTGTTGTGGCAGGCACCTATAGTCCCAGCTACTTGGGAGGCTAAGGCAAGAGAATTGCTTAAACCCAAAAGTTGGAGGTTGCTGCGAGCTGTGACACCATGGTGCTCTACCGAGGGTGACATAGTGAGACTCTGTCTCAAAAAGAAAAAAAAAAAAAAAAAACCCTGATTAAACTTTTCTTTAAAAAAAAAAAAAAAAAATCATGAATTTTATATGTAGCTAACATCATGGTTCCTTCTTTATTTTATCATTACCTTTTTTTGTCCACAGGAGGCAGAGAAATGCTGCTGCTTTTCCACTTCACTTTGACATTCTCCTGAAAAACAGTTCTATTCAAGGCAGTGAAGTAGCGTTCCAAGATCACCAGCCTCTGCTTGAGTCTCAGGGCTGAGAGGGTAGTGGTGGCTGACTGGACAGCCAGAGCTTGCTGCTCTTTAACCAGAACAGAAAGACACTCCTTCAGTTCATTCACATCTAGAAAACAAGAAAGAAAACATCTCACCTATCGATATCTTGGCCACAGTCTGTTGTAACGCTGAGAAAGTGGGTAATGATGATAGGTAATACCTGAGAGCAGACGATGTGCCAAAATGGTTTAAACACTTTACACAAATTAGGAAACCCTCATGCCCACCATCGTGAAGTAGTACTGTCCACATTTTATAGATGAGGACACTGAGGCACAGAGTGGTTAAGTTACTGGCCTGAGGTCACACATGACATACTGGAGCTTTGGAACAGACCCCCTTGGCATCAAAAGCTCCAGAAGCTGAGAGCTAATAGTCATATAAAACTTCAAATTGCACACTGGGCTCAACATGGAAAAGCAGAAAGATCTGCAGGTAAGGCAGCACCCCTCCTACCCTTCTCAGGGTGCCTTACCAGGTTGCCCTCCAGGCAAGGAACCCAGCCCAGCACTGACAACTGACAAGCCCCTGAGTCCTCCCAGAACAGAGACAGCCTTGTCAAGGACATGTCCCCCAGAGGAATTTCTTCTAAAAACTGAGTCTCAGCAAAGTTTTGCCCGTCCTGAAATCACTGTACTTCCCACTTTTCAGTATTATGTTTCCTTTCTGTAGGGCTACAGAACCCAGAGACAAGCCCAAAGTTCAAAGAAAGCAACTGACCTGGAGCATCCACATCCCTCCTGACACACTCCCTCTGCTCGCCATCCTAACTGCCCAGTGCATCAGTCATCTACTGCAGGCAACGATGATGCTTAGATACCCTAAACAAGTGGGCAATGAGTAACAACTGTGGAAACCACAGTAGAGTCGGCAGAAGTCCCACCCACCCTGCCTACCAGGGTGTCCAGGCCAGCCAGGAAGCCTGGACATTGAACCTGCCAGGCAGTGACAAGGTGACTATGATGCTAACTAGTGGAAAGCAGGGCCACAGAAAGAAGGTGGCTTAGGTAAGACCCAGAGTCGCATAACATGACATGAAAATGTCCATATTTCAGGAGAAAGTCACTCATCATAGCAAGAACCAGAAAAATCTAAAACTAAATTTAAGAGACAATTGACTGATAGAGACATTTGACTGATGGTGACAATCAACTGATGGTGAGAGATGTGAGAATAATCTGATAAAGATTTTAAAGCAGCCATGGTAAAAATGCTTCAATGAGCAATTATGAACACATGAGAAATAAATGAAAAAATAGGAAGCTAAAGACGTAAGGAGAGCCAAATGGAAAGTTAACAAATGACAAATATGTAGCCCAAATAAAAAGGTCAGAGTATGGGCTCAATAATAAAATGAAAAAAAAAGAGCAAAGAATCAGTGAAATGGAAAAAGTTACCCAATCAGAATAATACAGAGAATAAACATATAAAAAAAAAAAAAAAAAAAAAAAAAGAACAGGCCATGGGATCTGTAGTACCATAACTAAAGATCTAACATTCCTGTAAGAAAGAGGAAAAAGAAGGTCAAATCACAAAGAGGAAAAAGAAGGTCGGGCTGAAAACGTGCTCTGAGAAGTAACAGTTTAAGCACAGAAAGACAAATCTCTCCTTTTCTCACATGTGAGAGTTAAGTATTAGAAACAATTGATCTCAGGGAGACAGAGAGCAGGATGATAGTTACCAAAGCCTGGGAAGGGGGAGATAAAGTGGAGATGGTTAATGGACACAAAAATATAGTTAACAGAATGAACAGTATTTGATAGCACAACAAAGTGACTAGAATCAACAGGGTATACTTTAAAATGACCTCTAGAGGGCAACTGGAACGTTCCTAACAGAAAAAACACCTGACTGGATGAAGTGAAATTACAGACCTGTATCAGAACATTACAGAGACCCTACAAAGATACACAACTACTATGTGCCCATAATAATTTTTTTTTTAAGTTTTTTTAAAAATGGCCTAAAACTTCCCAAATTGTGCAAGAGACCTAAATCTGTAGATACAACAAGGTAAGCAAACCCCAAACAGGAAGAACCCTAAGAAATACACTCCGAGCATACCATATTTAACTGAAAAGGAGAGATAAGGAAAACATCTCAGAAACAGCTAAAGAGAAGCACCTGAACTGCAGCAGAATAATAAGCAAATTTCCAAGAGGCCAGCTGAGAGTACAAAGTATTTTTCAACTGATGAAAGAAAAGAACCTTTAATCCAGAAATCCAAGATCAGCAAAAACATCCTTCAGAAAAGAGAAAATGAAAACATTCTCAGAGGAAGGACAATTAAGAGACTATGCTGCCAGAAAACCCACAGTACAAGAAAGGCCACAGGAAGTTCTCTGAACAGAAAGCAAACACTAAAAGGAATCCTCAGGAGAAAACAAGTAACAAGCACAGCTCTGAGGAGATGTAGTGAGTCTATTCATCACCTCAGACACGTGTGAGGAGACACAGGGAGTTTATTCTTCACCTCTTGATTTTTCTAAATTATGACTAAAGATTTATAATACTGTCAGATGTGGTTATAAGTGTAAACAAAGGAAAATATTTAAGTCAAGTATCATGAACAGAAAAACATGAAGGGACAAAAGGGAGGTAAGGTTTCTGTCTATCAATGAAACTAGTAAACAACAGCACCAGAAAAGTTGGGGTAAGTTTTTGAATATATACAAGGTAAGTATCACTTATCAGAAATGCTTGGAACTACAAATGCTCCAGATTACAGATTTTTCCTGAGTTAGGAATATCTGCATATACATAGTGAAGTACCTTGGGGATGGGACCCAAATCTAAATATAAAAGCCATTTATGTTTTTCATATACACCTTATTCACATAGCATAAAAGTAATTTTATATGATATTTTTAGCAACTTTCTGCATGAAACAAAGTTCACGTTAATTATTGATACTCGTGTGAGGAATTTTCTACTTGTGGCATTATGTCAATGTTCAAAAAATTTCAAATTTGGGGACATCTGGGATTTTTGGATTATAGATGTTCAATGTGTAAATAACATACTACCTAGAAAAGTCACAAAAGAAGAGACATAAAAAGATATACAGAAAAACACTATAGATAAACCAAAACAGTATGTTAAAAATGGTCATGGAAACCACAGGGAGACAGGACAAACTAAGCAGAGAAATGAAAAGCAGAACAACAGAAAACACAAACTAAAACGGCAATCTTAAATGCTAATTTATCAATAATGACATTGAATTAAGTGTAAATAGTCTAAATACATCAATTAAAAGACAGACACTGGAAGGACAGACTAGAAAACTAATCCAAGTACATACGTCAATAAAATACTGGACTTCAAACTGGCAGACTGAAAGAAAAGTATAGAAAAAATACCATAGAAACATTACTTAGAGAAAAGCAGAAGTGGCTACATTAAAATCAAACAAAGTCAACTTCAGAGCAAAGATCAGAGAGCAACATCACCAAATCAGAAAACAGTCAATCCACCATTAAGACACAGCAATCCTAAACATGCATGCACCAAACAAAATAAAATCTATAGAAACCAAAGGAGAAAAAGACACAGACTTTTACAGCTAGAGACCTCTCTGGAGCAGTGCCTGTGGTACAAAGAGTAGGGCGGCGGCCCCATATACCAGAGGTAGTGGGTTCAAACGCGGCCCCAAGCCAAAAACTGCAACAAAACAAACAAGTCTCCCTCTCAAAAACTGATAGGGTATGGAGACAAAAATCAGTGAAATGGAAGAATTCACCACACCATCAAGCAGCAGGGCCTAATCAAAGGTTACAGAGCATTCCAGTCAACTACAGTAGATATTTAATGTTGCCAAGTATCCACAAAACAAACAAGAAGTTAGTCCATATCTTGAGCCATAAAGCAAACTTTTGACAAATCTAAAAGAACATGTAGAAATATTCCCCTAAGCAACAAAAACAAACTAGAAGTCAGTAACAGAACAGTAACAGGAAAATTTCCAAACTCTTGGAAACTAAACATACGTACCTCTAATTCATCCATAGATCAAAGCAGTCTCAGGGAAAATTAAAAAACATGAACTGAACTAAATGAAAATGCAAATACCACAACCGGAAATGTGAGTGAAAGGCCAAGCACAGAGGCTCACACCTATAATTCCAGCACTCCAACAGGCAGAGGGGAAGATTCTCTTGAGCTCAGGAGTTTGAGACCAGCCTGAGCAAGAGCAAGACCCCATCTCTATTAAGAATTAGAAAAACTAGTTGGGTGTGTTAAGCACCTGTTGTATCGGCTACTTGGGGGGCTGAGGTAGGAGAATGGTTTGAGCCCAGGAGTTGAAAGTTGCCACGAGCTAAGATGAGGCCACTGCACTCTAGCCAGGGCAACAGCCTAAGACTCTGGCTCAAACAAACAAACAACAAAAAGGCTGGGCCAGGTGGCTCACACCTATAATCCTAGCACTCTGGAAGGCCAAGACAGGTGGATAGCTTGAGCTCTCAAGTTTGATACCATCCTGAGGAAGAGCAAGAAAACTGAGGCAAGAGGATCACCTGAGCCCAAGAGTTAGAGGTTGCTGTAAGCTATGACACCACAGCACTCTACCCAGGGTGACAGCTTGAGACTCTGTCTCAAAAAAAAAAAAGTATAGGAAAGTACTCAATTAATGATGTGAGAGAACTTTATAGCCCTAAATGGGTACATTAGAAAAGGAGAAACTTTCAGATCAATAATATAAGGCCCACCTGAAAAACCTAAATTTTTTTAAAAAGCAAAATAACCCAAAAGTAAAAAGAGAAAATATAACTAAGAGCAGAAACAATGAGGCTAAAAACGGAAAAATAAAGAAAAATAAGTGAAACAAAAAGCTGTTCTTTGAAAATATCAATAAAACTGACACACCTCTAAGCAAGAGAAAAGAAAAAAAGAGAACAAACATAAATTATTAACATCAAGAATGAAACATCAGGAAGAATTATCTTTTTGATGCTCTAAAGACATCAAAAAGATAATTAGTAACATCTTTACACACCTAAATTTGACAACTTAGACAAAATGGACTGCCTGAAAAATACAAACTACCATAACTTATCAAATATAAAACAGACCATATGAATAGCCCTATAACTATTAAGAAAACAGGCGCCGAATTAGGCCTCGGCGCCTGTGGCTCAAGCAGCTGAGGCGCCAGCCACACACACCTGAGCTGGCAAGTTCAAATCCAGCCTGCACCCGTCAAACAAACAACAATGACAGCCACAACTAAAAAATAGCAGGGCGTTGTGGCGGGCAGCTGTAGTCCCAACTACTTGGGAGGCAGAGGCTGGAGAATCACTTGAGCCCAAGAGTTTGAGGTTGCTATGAGCTATGATGCCACAGCACTCTACCAAGCGTGACAAAGAGAGAACTCTGTCTCAAAAAACAAAAAAACACTCAGAGAGTAAGAAGAAATGGGAGCCTCGTCCCCTTGATAAATACCATTTCCAAGGACCTATGCTAACACAGCAGAGAGAATCACTGACTTAGATAATAATCACTTAGCATGGATTCTGCTAAGATTCCAACATTAAGAGATTACAACACCACATGTCCAGCAAACCCTTTCTGTTCCAGCCATTCTCAACCTATGGGTCACAATACCTAAGGCCATCAGAAAACACATCCTGCATATCAGATACTTTTATTATGATTCATAAAAGTAGCACAATTACAGTTATAAAGTAGCAACGAAAATAATTTTATGGTTGGGGGTCACCACAACATGAGGAACTGTATCAAAGGGTCGCAGCATTAAGAAGGTTAAGAACCACTGTTAGACAAAAAGAAAAGCTGTGATCTTTCAAAACTCCCAGAAGGGCCCACTGAGGCAGTGTGCAGTGTTGAACCCCTGCTGAGGAACTGCAGGCTACACAGTGTTGAGGGGCAAGTGTCTGGAAGTCTCCTTGGAAATGTGGGCTGGTGGAGGTAGGGGGAGGAGGTGGTAGAGAAGCTTTGACAAAGGGGGAGAATAAATGCCAGTGGCGGAGTCAAGGTAAGTGGCTCTTGCTCTAAAATTCTTTCAACTTCCCTGTATGTTTTAACTTTTCATTAAAAAAAAAACTTGAACCAGGTATTGTGGTGGGTGCTGAGGCAAGAGAATCACTTAAGCCCAAGAGCTGGAGATTGCTTTGAGGTGTGACGCTACAGAACTCTACTGAGGGCAACAAAGTGAAACTCTGTCTCTAAAAAAAAAAAAAATGTTGAAAACAGTAATTTAGGAAAAAGTATAATTCCAACTCTAAGTCAAAGAAAAAACAAGTTCTAAGTTTCTATAGTTTAAATTAATGTGTTTTTCTTTTTTAGGTTGAGATGAGAGCAAAAATAAAAGTTATTAAAGAAACAGATACTAATCTAAAAGATACAAATTCTACCTGCAGTTTGACTTCAAGACTCCCTGTCTTTAGAATATGCTTTAAAACCTAGGTCCTTAGAGGCTGCCAAGTAAATAGCTGGTTCTAAGTGAGCTCCACTCCTAGAAGCAAGCATTGCTGCCAGAGGAAATCCTCTCCACTAAAGCCCACCCTGAGACGATGAGTCAGGCTGGGTTCCTTCTAAACAGGGGAGGTACAATTTACGGTTCTACCTACCCACCCCTAGCCTTGGGCACCTCAATGCCTAGGAGGGGGTAAGGAGGGGAAGGCAAAATAGAAATTAATTTAAAATCACAACACCAAACATCTACACACTCTGCTTGGCAAGCACTGATTTAGGACCTTCATTCACAGTGTTTCATCTCATCTTCACAACAACACTCTGAATAAGTACTTTTATTAATTATCCCATTTTACAGATAAGGAGCCCAAAGCAAGACAGATAAAAGCAATCCGTGCCAAGTCAGACAGATAAATCCAGGATTAAAGCCCAGACAGATTAAGAAACTTTTCTGCCAGCAGAGCTAGAAATGGTAAAGGAACATCTTCAAGAAGAAGGAAAAAGAACAGGTTAAGAAGCAGGAAGCCGTGGTCAGAAAACTGCATGGTAGCTCAGGGGTACAATATCATTTGAAGGTGAACAATTGCAAGTTTAAAGATGCATACTGCAAACATCAGAGATGGTGAATTTAAACCCAAATGGCCTATGCATTCCAAATAAAAGACAGAGGTTATGAGATTGGGTAAAGAAGCAAAGCCGAACTGAAGTCTATGTGAAACCCACTTTACATACACACACAAGTTGAAACCAAAAATGTGAACAACAGAAACCATGCAAACACCAAATGAAAAGAAAAGAAGAGCCGAGCTTGATCAAACCAAGCTCATTTCAGAACAAAATATCAGGCAGAAGGAAAGGGTCAAACGTAAGAATCAACAGTAAACAATCTTCACAACAGTTTTAAAATATAAGAGGCAAAAATTACAGAACTCGAAGAAAAAAAATACATCATTAACACAAGAGATTTCAATACTCCCAGAAAGAAGGAGGACCTGCCTGCCAAACAGATCAGCATTTCTCTACACTGCAACAAAGACACGGGGAAGAAAGGAGACTAGTGACTGGGTCTGATCCCTACGGAACATCAAGACAATCTTCTTAGTAAATAAACTACTGGGCTTTGTTAGAAGAGGAGTCATTATCTATGAAATATTTTTAGCAAGATGTCATTAGATTGCTTTGGGTAAATATACCTAAAACCCATGTGTTCATGGGACATGGCTCCCTGGAAAAGGTTCTAAAAGGTCTATATACTCAGGTAATTATACAGTTTATAAAATGGAGACACCCCACATCCTAAATGCTCCTCACTATGCAAGGTGACTGCACACCTCCCTGAGAAACCTGAGCACAAACCAGACAGACCTGGGGAGCTGCTCCAACCATCCCGTATCTCTCTGGGCTTTGCCTGTGCATATAAGTGAGGATATGGCTATCCTTAAAGTTACTAAGTACCAGTTAAGATCTCTGACACATGTCTCTATGATGTGATAATCCAATCTCGGGTGTTAGTACAACTCCTCTCCCCATAGTGAACAGTAAAAGTGGGCACAGAATTATTTCAAATCAAGAATACTTGAACAACACTGTCAACTAACTTGATCTCTAAGCTTCACAGAGCTGCAAAATATACATTCTTTTCAAGTAAACATGAAATAGTCAACAGAAAAGATTATATCCTGGCCATAAAATAAATCTCAATAAATTCTAAAAAACTGAAATCCCAGAATATGTTCTCTGACTGTAACTAAATTAAATCAGAAATCATTCAAAGGAGACATTTGAAAATCTACAAATATCTGAATTTTTTTTTTGGAGACAGAGTCTCATTTTTGTCAACCCTTGGTACAGTGTCGGGGCATCAGAGCTCACAGCATCCTCAAACTCTTGGGCCCAAGCGATTCCCTTGTTATAGCCTCCCCAGTAGCAGGGATTACAGACACCTGCCACAACACCTGGCTATTTTTAGAGGTGGGGTCTTGCTCTTGTTGGGGCTGGTCTCGAACCTGTGAGCTCCAGCAGTCCACTAGCCTCAGCCTCCCAGAGTGCTTGGACTACAGATGTGAGCCACTGCACCTGGCCTTTCTTTCTTCTCCCTTTTTTTTTTTTTTTTTAAACACAGTTATCAGTTTGTCACCCTTGGTAGAGTGCCATGGCCTCATAGCTCACTGCAACCTCTAACTTTTGGGCTCAAGTGATTCTCTTCCCTCAGTCTCCCAAGTAGCAGGGACTACAGGTGCCCACTGCAATGCCCAGCTATTTTTAGATACAAAGTCTCGCACTGTCTTAGGCTGGACTCGAACCAGTGAGCTTGGGCAATCCACCCACCTTGGCCTCCCAGAGTAATATCTGGAAATTAAATAATATGCATACAAATTATAAACATGTAAAAGAAGAAATTACAACTAAATTAGAAAATATTTTCAACTGAATGAAGATGAAAATGAATAAACATTTCCAAATTTGTAAAATGTGACTAAACAATGCTTAGAGGAAAATTTACAGCTTTGAACACATATTAGAAAGACAAAACCCCCAAAATCAATGATCTATGATTCTTCTACGTCAAGAAACAAGAAAAGATAAGAGAAGCAGATGGAACTAAAAGCAAGCAGAAAAAAGGAAATAATAAAGATCAATGAAAAGAAAACAGAAAAAAATCTGGGCGATGTCGCTCATGCCTGTAATCCCAGCACTCTGGGAGGCCGAGGTGGGTATATTGCCTGAGCTTATGGGTTCGAGACCAGCCTGAGCAATAGCAAGACCTCATCTCTAAAAATAGCCAGGCATTGTGGAGACACTTGTAGTCCCAGGTACGTGGGGGACTGAGGCAAAAGGATCGCGTAAGCCCAAGAGTATGAAGTTGCTGTGAGCTATGATGCCATGGCACCCTACAGAGGGTGACAAAGTAAGACTCTGTCTCAAAAAACAAAACAAAACAAAAAAAATAAGATCAATGAAATCAACGGGCTATTTGAAAAAAAATCACTTAAATTGATAACTTCCACAAGACTGATCGAAATAAAAACAGAGAAAACACCAGCCACATTTCAACAAATTTCTGAATAACAGCACATAATGTATGCAAGAAAAAGGACAGCATAAGTACTTTGCCTGACCTACTCTCCTGATCCCATAACAACCTATGAGGTAGGTAATACTAACTACAAATATAATTTTTACACACGCACACACACATTTAAATGTATGGCTATGGGGCTCAGAGCCCATAGCTTAGCAGTTGGGGTGCTGACCACATACACCAAGGCTGGTGGGTTCGAACCCTTCCAAATAACAATGACAACTACAAAGACGACGACAACAAAAATAGCTGGGCATTCTGGTGGACACCTGTAATCCCAGCTACTTAGGAGGCTGAGGCAAAAGAATCGCTTAAGCACATGAGTTTGGGGTTGCTAGGAGCTGTAACACCATGGTACTATACCAAGGGCAACATCGTGAGACTCTGTATAAAAAAAAAAAAAAAAAAAAAAAAAAAAGTATGCCTATGGACAGGCTCAGTGGCTCACATCTGTCATCCAGGCACTCTGAGAGGCCAAGGTGGGTAGATTGCCTAACCTTAGGAGTTTGAGACCAGCCTGAACAAAGCAAGGCCCCATCTCTACTAAAAACAGGAAAACTAGCCAGTCATTTAGGCAGACACCAATAGCCCCAGCAACTTGGGAAGCTGAGCCCAGTAGTTTGAGGTTGTTCTGAGCTATGATGCCAAAGTACTCCACCCAGGGTGACAGAGTGAGACACTGTCACAAAAAAAAAAAAAAAAAAAAATCTATGCCTATACAAAGGAAAAAGTCTGAACACGCACAGCAAACTGGTAACAGTGGCTAACTCTCAGAAGAAAACTGCAATTGGGATGAGAGTTCAGGTGGAATTTCTACCTTACAGTCTATCATTCTTTACGAGAAAATATTCATTTCGTCCATGTGTATTTTAAAAATTAAAAAAAAACTTAAATCAGGCATTGTAAAACCTAAATCACTCAAGATAAAAGAAGCAAAGAATAAAAACATGAGTTTTATTTGCTTGGATAAAAGACATAGATGATTGTACAAGCCCATTCACAATAAAGAACTTCTATAACGCAAAAACAAAAATAAAAACAAAAAACCCAATCCAGTTCAAAAACAGGCAAAAGATTCGAATAGACATTCTCTAAGGAACATATCCCTTGAGCCCAGGAGTTTCAGGCTGCACTGAACTATGATTGTACCACTGCCTTCCAGCCTGAGCAGAGCAAGATCCTGCCTCTAAATAAGAGAAAAAAAAAACAGAAAAAATCCTAGAGATGGATGGTGGGTGATGGCTGGGCAACAATGTGACTGTATTTAAAACCATTGAACTGTTCACTTAAAAGTGATTTAAAATATTAAGTTTTGTATATAAAACCAGCACATTGTACCCCATGATTGCATTGATGACACAGCTATGATTTAGTTAAAAAAAATAGTTAAGTTTTATGTTACATGTATTTTATCACAATGTAAAAAAATTTTAAATTATGTTTCAGAAAATTCTATGACTCCTCCTCCCCCAACCCCCCCAAAAAAAGTCCATCTAAGATATTTAGAAAATGAGTAAGAGTGTCAGATAGAGTTTTCCAAAGCACCAAACTCAGAAGATTACCTGGTTGCCTGCCCCATACCCAGCTCTCCAGGATTGATTTGGCCCTGTACACAGGTGCAGGAGTTTCCTCTTCATACTTTTTCTCTTTGTCATTCAGATCTTCTTTCTTTGTTCCACTTTGAATATCAACAACATCATCTGGAAAATTAAAATTGTTAAATCTGTTATTGCTTTCCAAAATGCAATAGCCACTTGTCAGTCTCTTTGCAAACGTCCCTCCCAGAAATGGAATGGTACAACAACACATCATTAACCAACAGTTTGATAATTTAAACAACATATTATATAACTATACAAGATCCAGTGTGATTTGTTTAGGAGTGAATGAACCTTTTAATATAGTAACCAATATATCACTCAGATTACTCAGATTCTTTAAAGCATGAGTATTCCAAAATGATATTCCATGAATTTCCTACTAGATTTTACAACTGAGAAATTTGGTCTTTGATATTTACCCACTTGAATTTCACACTGGATAATTAATTGCTTTTATCCAGTGAATATCAATTGTTCGTGTGTCTATAGGAAAGGGAAGGACATGGAATGTGAGTAGGGTTCAAAAACCATTTTTTAACTGTACATAATGACTTCCTGCACTGCCAACTGAGAACTACTGCTACACAGAGCCATCACCAGGAACAGAGTAGGATTCAGCAGCATCGCAACACGAAGGAAAAGTTGAGAATAATGACTTTAGGCCATTGACAATTTAAAGTTTCAGTCAAGAACAATGGCCATAAAATTCCTTACATAGCAAGTGAAGAGGAAAGAAGTAACTTTAAACTTGAAGTATAAATGTATCATTAATAAATAACTGTCTAAATAACATATAAGAAATATATAGCTATATCTGTGAAAGAAATTATATCCCATTCATTACGAACAAGTAGTAAATATCTCTAAGGATCACCAACAAAGTAAACACCCAGAAGCTAAAGGTCAAAACTTAGCTTCCACAATGGCACAAGGCATCAAACTATGCAATGAACTTTCACAAAATAAGATGAATAGAAACCCACCACACTTATCAATTCTCTCAATAAATGTCAATGTATTGAATTCACCACTGAAGAGGCACAGGCTGGTTGACTAGATTAAAAAAAAGCACATCATCCATGCGCTATCTCCAGGAGACACACCTAGCCTTGAAGGACAAGTCAAGGCTCAGGATTAAGGGATGGAAAACAGTACTTCAAGCAAATGGAAATCAGAAGAAAGGATCTTATTTTCAGATAAAAGTGGATTTAAAGCAACTGAAGGCAAGAAAGACAAACACGGCTAACAAACATATGAAAATATGTTCATTGTCCCTAATCATCAGACAGATGCACATCAAAACCACCCTGAGATATTACCTTAACCCCACTGAAAATGGCAAACATCACAAAGTCTCAAAGCTGCAGATACTGGCGTGGATGTGGCAAAAAGGGAACACTTTTAAACTGCTGGTGGGACTGCAAACTAATACAACTTTTTTGGAAGGAAGTATGGAGAATCCTCAAAGAACTCAAACTAGACCTCCCATTTGATCCTGCAATCCCATTACTGGGCATCTATCCAGAAGAAAATAAAATCCTTCTCTTATTAAGCACATTTGCACTAGAGTGCTTATCATAGCTCAATTTACAATCGCCAAAACATGGAAACAACCTAAATCCCTGCCAATCCAGGAATGTATTAACAAACTGTGGCAGAGATCCTGGGAAAGTGAAATGGAGGGGTGTGTGTCTAACCTGACGGTCTGCAATCTGGCCTACAGCGGGAAGCTAGAGGAGTTGAAGGAGAGAATCCTGGCTGATAAATCCCTGGCTACTAGAACTGACCAGGACAACAGAACTGCCTTGCACTGGGCATGCTCAGCCAGGCATCCAGAAATTGTTGAATTCTTGTTGCAACTTGGTGTGCCAGTGAATGATAAAGATGATGCAGGTTGGCCTCCTCTTCATATTGCTGCTTCTGCTGGCTGGGATGAGATCGTGAGAGCCCTTCTGGGGAAAGATGCTCAAGTGAATGCTGTCAATCAAAATGGATGTACTCCCCTTCATTACGCAGCTTCCAAAAACAGGCATGAGATTGCTGTCATGTTACTGGAAGGTAGGTGCTAATCCAAATGCCAAGGACCATTATAAGGCGACAGCAATGCATCACGCAGCAGCCAAGGACACTTAGCCTGTGACGAGGAGAGAGTGGAAGAAGCAAAACTGCTGGTGTCCAAAGGAGCAAGTATTTACATAGAAAATAAAGAGGAAAAGATGCCCCTGCAAGTGGCCAAAGGTGGCCTGGGTTTAATACTCAAAAGAATGGTAGAAGGTTAAGCAGCTTGGATTTATTCTTAACTGTGTATGTTTTTTTGTTGTCCCCAGTTTCCTGGAAATTAATGTACTTATGCATAAGGCATCATTAATGAATGATGAAGTTTTCTCACTATCAAAGTCTTAAAAACATGTTAACTATTGTTCCTGCTGAGGTACTTGTTCTAAGCTTATAACTTGCTTTCCAGGCATGGAATAACCACTGAGATTATTCTGCTGTTACCATGTAGTATTCTGCATTGAATTTTGGTTAATTTTGAGTATGTGATTCTGTGGCTGTCATGAGTCTTCAGCACCCTCCCATGCACCTTCTGACCTGCTCTGAGGCAGAACAGTGCAACAGCAACAGGTCAGTTGTTTTGCCAGATGGTTCTAAGTGGATTCTATAATGTTCAGTTGAAACACATCCTCACTTGTTTTTCAAGCCTCACTCAGGCCTATGCCAAATATTTCTGTTTTTTCAACCATGCGGTTTAAGTTATTTTTGTGACAGGAGGAACACATATGTATTTTAGCGGCCCAAATTTTACATTGGAGGGCATGCTCAAAAAGATTGAAAAACGATAGCCCATGTACCCACATATTTCTTTAATGAAGCTTTTTCCCTCAAAATAACATGGATGGTTTTTTAAAAGGAAGTTCTAAGGTACCTGTACTGAGTCATCCTGTATGAAAAAGAATGTCTAGCTTGTTAAAATACGTAACAAAAATGTACTTTGATTTGTATTTCAGAAACTAAAAAATAAAATGTTGAAAGCAAAATATATATATATATATATATTTAAAAAAAAAAAAAAAAAAGAAAGAAAACGTTTAAGTAAGCCATGTGTGGTGCCACATTCCTATAGTCCCAGACACTCAGGAGGCTGGGGCAGGAGGAGCACTTCAGCCCAGGAGTTCAAGGCCACAATGAATGATGATCCACTCCAGCCTGGGCAGCAGAGTGAGAGCTCATCTCTATAAATGTCTCTATAAGAAAGTAAAAAAAAAAAGGAAAGGTAAAAAAGAAGGTAAACAATGATATTGCTGGAAGAGCAACAGCATGGAGGAAGGAAACCAAGCTGTGTTCAGACATCTGCAGGCTGGCTGTGGTTATCCCATGAAGGTAACATCCAGCACAGGCTGGTACATGGAGCAGCATTCTCAAGACTCTGAGAAAGATTACCAGAATTCACAGTAACACAGAACCAGCAGTGAGTGCATCATTTCTTTCCCTCTAAAATGCCCCACACAGCCTGAACGTAATTCACAAGTCTGTACTGTGAGGTAGACAGCACCAAGAGAAGCCCTCCCGTCTATCTTCAAGAGAGGAAAAGAAGTGGAGTGTGGAAATCTGCCTTGTGTTTGCCTTTTCTCGTCTCTGTTTGCTAGCTCCAAGCCACGTGAAATCCATTATGGTGGGAGGCAGTGTAGGCCACAGAATCTTCAGGGGCCGAAACTGTCTTCTCCATTCAGCAAGCTGAATCCTTCACTGTTGGTTTTCTCTTTCTCTGTGCTCCTGCCACACAGGCCCAAATACAGCAAACAGGAAAAGTGGCTTCTGGCCAGAGGACCAAAACCAGGGAGACAGCTGGGAAGGAGGAGCTCAGAAAGTGACCCCATCAAATTATCAACTATTTGTTTTCCCTTAATCTGGACATGCTTAGATGTGATCCCAGCCCACATACCAAACACACTGAGGACTGAGCTAGCAGATGGCCCTCTGCCCATCCCCACACTAAGAACACACCAGGGCAGGGCCAACTCACACTCAAGGGACAAGACAACAAAGCTGACATCAGAATCACAGCCCATATCACAGTGGGCCACAGCTTGTGACCTAAATATAACCAGGTTAATTCCTGCCATAGGAGTCAAACAAGACCAGTCTCAGAAGATCTCTTAAACAAGATGGAAATAAGATTGGCAGAAAATAAACATCAGTTTTTAAAATAAAATAAAACAACCAGGAAACAGTACAAAATATCCACTATAGGAAGAACCATGACAACCCTGACATGCATGAGAAAAGACAATCAAAAGATGAGGATGTGGTTCAGCACCTGTGGCTCAAGCGGCTAAGGCGCCAACCACATACACCTGAGCTGGCAGGTTCAAATCCAGCCCGGGCCCACAAACAATGATGATGCAACCAAAAAATAGCCAGGCGTTGTGGCGGCGCCTGTAGTCCAGCTACTTGGGAGGCAGAGGCAGGAGAATCGCTTGAGCCCAGGAGTTGGAGGTTGCTATGAGCTGTGATGCCACAGCACTCTACCCAGGGTGACAGCTTGAGGCTCTGTCTAAAACAAAAGATGAGGATGAAAAGAGAACCAGCAGATAAGGATGAAAAGGCAGATGCTGAAATTTCCTGACATAGATGTTTATTTCTCCTGTGACTTCCAGAAAAGAATGGAAAAAAAAAAAAAAGAAAGTCATAACAGAAATAAAAATCTTCAAAGAAGAACAAAATGGAAATTTTGGAATACAAAAATATAACAAACCTTTCAAAATAATGACTGGGTAGACCCAATAACGGAATGGAGATGACAGAGAAATAAACGAGTAGACCTCAGAACTGAGCAACAGAGAGAAAAGAGACTGAAAATGACAACAATTACAGGGCAATGGGGAAAAGTAACAAAGACAGAAAATGTATGATGCTGACAAAAATATTTGAAGAATGACTGGCTACAAATTTCCTAAGTTTACCAAAAGACATAAACCTGAAGACTATGAGCAAACCTGAAACAAGATAAGCCTAAAGACAGCTGTGCCCAACCAGACACGTCATACTCAAACGGCTAAAACCAAAGAAAAAAACCTTGAAAAGTGCCCGAGAAAGGAAGACGTGTTATCTACAGGACAATGTGGTGTGTGGCCTGACATTAAGGCTTAGTACTATGTGCTGCCTTCACATCTGGCCTCAAATGCCTAAGCATAGGCTTCTTCCCTACTCTGCTCCCACAGGTAAGGTCCCAAAGCCAAGCAACCCTCCTGCTCATGGGACCAGGCACCGTCCTGCTCATCTTGAGCAGTGGTTTTGGATCCCTGCCAGGCCACAGAATTACATACTGAGCCAATCATACCTTCCCATAGGAGCTAGGGTCCTCCCACCCTCCTGTTCCTATAACATATACCTCTCTGGCTCCCTATTGTACACTCTGCTCCCAAGCACAGCCACGTGTGGCCCTGTGGCCTTCAGTAACCCACTCATCCCCTGAGCTGTGAGTATACATCACTAACCAGCTGCTGTTTCATCTCCAGTGTCAGGAGTCGCATTTCAGCCATTCCCATAACCCCAGCACAGGAATCCCCTAGGGTTATTTATGAAAAGAATAGAGCTTTAACTAACTTCTCCTTGGCTATTTAAACAGTTCCATGATATAGGTTTTTCTGCACATAAGATTTAAACAGAAACATCACCACAAAGGATACAAGGGTGGCAAACAATAACATGAAAAGATATTCAACATCATTAGTGAGGCTGAGGTGGGTGAATCACTTGCACTCACCAGTCTGAGACCAGCCTGAGCAAGAGTGAGACCCCATCTCTAAAAAAAAAAATAGCCAAGCACTGTGGTGGGTGCCTATAGTCTCAGCTACTTGGAAGGCTGTGGCGAGAGAATTGCTTGAGCCCAAGAGTTTAAGGTTGCTGTGAACTAAGACACAATGGCACTCTATTAAGGGCAAAAAATAGATAGATAGTAGATAGATAGATAGATAGATAGATCATTAGCTATTAAGGAAATGCAAATTAAAACCACAATGGGGGAATTCTGGAAAGATGGCCAACTGGTAGCAACCCTCAGCAGGCTCCTGAGCAGAGGAAGAAAAATGGGATGGAATAAGACTCTGAAGCCAAAGGTGGGGAGCTGAGCCAAGAAAGAAGTTCAGCAAGCTGTAACTCTAAGGAAGAGCACTAAAGAAAACAAATTACAGGTACAAAGCCTATCAACTAGAGGACGGGAAAACTCTTCCCCAAGCAAGAGGCCTGCCACAGGCTACCTGCGAACAAGCAGGGAACAGAATACCTCTCATTTTACTTCACTGGAGAGAGCCACTAAACTCCAGGTCTCTTTCTCCAGGGAGAAAGACACCACTTATGAACCTAGACACCACCCTGCCAAACATAAAATTGAATAGATATTTTCCCCCACCAGTCCAAACTCCCAGTCCACCCTTTCCCCCTTGCATGGCAGTCTGTAGTTCTGCCCCCCGCAGAGCACAGAGTGTTTGGTCTTGTCCTTAGAGATTTGTGCGTAGTGTGGACCATCAACTACCCTGTTTCCCTGAAAATAAGACAGTGTCTTATATTAAGGTGTGCTCCCAAAGATGCCCTAGGTCTTATTTTCAGGGAATGTCTTATCTTTCCTGTTAGTAGGTCTTATTTTCGGATGATGTCTTATTTTCGGGGAAACGGGGTATTAGGACAGAATCTGTGACTAAAGGGGAAGAGAGAGGGTGTGGCAAGAAAGGGACACTTGGCGGGAGGAGGAGCAGTCCCCTGGTTATGACTATGCCCGGCCAGTGGTGGTGTTGACCCTTGGCTTGGGCTGTGTCTGGCGGGATAGGGTGCAGAAGCCCCGGCTCTGATGGCACCCACAATGGGAGAGTGGTTGCCCCGTGTGGACTGAGTTTGGCAGACAGGGCTGGTCCCCAGCCCCTGCTGTGCCTCAGAGCAGAGTCTTACTGGACATCTGAAAATCATGACACTCAAAATACAACCAGGCTTATCAATTCTCTCAATGGTTTAAGTTGTCCTCTAAAGAGGCACAGGCTGGCAGACTGGATACATAAACTCAGACCAGATATCTGATGTATATAAGCATTTCACCTTACCCTAAAGCAGGGATCCTCAAACTACAGCTCGCGGGCCACATGAGGTAGTGTGACTGCATTTGTTCCCGTTTTGTTTTTTTACTTCAAAATAAGATATGTGCAGTGTGCATAGGAATTTGTTCATAGTTTGTTTGTTTTTTTTAAACTATAGTCCAGTCCTCCAATGGTCTGAGGGACCATGAACTGGCCCCCTGTTTAAAACGTTTGAGAACCTCTGCTAGTAAAGGATAAAAATGCACTCAGGGTGAAGGGATGGACTTGTATATTACAGGGAAATGGAAACCAGAAAAAAGCAGGGGTTGCAATTTTAGCAGATACAATTGGCTTTAAACCAACCATGATAAAGGTAAGGAAGGTCCCTACACATTTGTCAAGAAAAACACCCAACATGAAGAGATTTCAATAATTAACATTTATACACCATACAAAAATGCTCCTCAATTCATAAAGCATAGCCTAATGGATATGAACAACTTCATATCTTCCTGCACTATAACAGTTGGAGATTTTAACATCCTCTGACAGTTTTGGATAGAAAGAAACTAAAGAAAAAACTAAACAAAGAAATATTAGACTTAAACCTGACCCTAGAACAAATGGACTTTACAGACCACTACAGAACACTTCATCCTAATAACACTGAATATACATTCTTCTCATCAGCCCACAGATCATCCTCCAAAATAGATCATATCCTAGGACATAAGTTGAACCTCAGCAAATTTAAAGGAATACAAATTATTCCTTGTATCTTCTCGGACCACCATGGAATAAAAGTTGAACTCAACAGCAACAAGAGTCTTCATACTCAAAGTCATGGAAACTAAATAATCTTAGGATGAATGATAGCCAGGTCAAAGACAAGATTAAGAAGGAAATCATCAAATTTTTGGGACAAAATAATAATGAAGAAATAAATTATCAAAACCTGTGGCATATTGCAAAGGCAGTCCTAAGAGAGAAATTTATAGCACTGGAAGCCTTCATCAAGAAAACAGAAAAAGAGGAAGCCAACAACGTAATGGATGATCTCAAGTAACTAGAAAAGGAAGAACGTTCCAACCCCAAACCCACCAGAAGAAAAGAAATAACCAAAATTAGGGCAAAATTAAAAGAAATTGAAAACAAAAGAATCATTCAGAAGATCAACGAAACAAAAAGTTGGTTTTTTTAAAAAGATTAACAAAATTGATAAAACTTTTGGCCTTCTAACCAGAAATAGAAAAGTAAAATCTCTAATATCATCTATCAGAAATGATACAGGAGAAATAACAACAGACACTTAAGAAATTCAAAAAATCAGCTCAGCACCTCTGGCTCAAGCAGCTAAGGCCCCAGCCACATGCACCTGAGTTGGTGGGTTTGAATCCAGCCTGGGCCTGCCAAACAACAATGACAGCTGTAACCAAAAACAGCCAGGTGTTGTGGTGGGCACCTGTAGTCCCAGCTACTTGGAAGGTGGAGGCAAGAGAATCACTTGAGCCCAGGAGTAGGAGGTTGCTGTGCCACAGCACTCTACCCAGGGCAACAGCTTGAGGCTCTTGTCTCAAAAAAAAAAAAAGAAAAGAAATACAAAAAATCCACAATGATTACTACAAAAATCTCTATTCCCAGAAATATGAAAATCTGAAGGAAATGGACCAATACCTAGAAGCACACCACTTCCTAGACCCAACCAGAAAGAATTAGAAATCTTGAATAGACCTATATCAATCACTGAAATAGCATCAATACGAAATCTCCCAAAAAAGAAAAGTCCGTGACCAGATGGTTTCACTTTCGAATTCTATCAAACCTTTCAAGAGGAACTAGTACCTATATTATACAACCTTCTCCAAATCACAGAAAAGGAAGAAATACTTCCCAACACATTCTATGAAGCAATTATCACCCTGATCCTCAAACCAGAAAAAAAAAGAAAGAAAATTATAGACCAGTATCATTAATGAATATTGATGCAAAAATATTCAGTAAGATCTTAGCAAACAGAATTCAACAATACCTCAAAAAATATATATACCATTATCAAGATGGTTTTATCCCAGGGTTACAGGGTTGGTTCAACATACACAAATCTATAAATATAATACATCACATCAATAAAATAAAAAACAAAGACCATATGATTCTCTCAATTGATGCAGAATAAAACTTTTTTTTTCTCGTTTGAGACAGAGCTTCAAGCTGTCCTCCCGGATAGAGTACTGTGGCATATAGCTCACAGCAACCTGCCACCGCCCAAGTAGCTGAGACTACAGGTGCCTGCTACAACACCCGGCTATTTTTTTTTTTTTTTTAGTTGCAGCTGTCATTGTTGTTTGGCGGGCCCAGGTTGGATTCGAACCCACCAGCTCAGGTATATGTGGCTGGTGCCTTAGCCACTTGAGCCACAGGCGCCAAGCCAGAAAAAACCTTTAATAATATCCAGCATTCTTTCGTGATCAGAACACTTAAGAAAAGAGACATAGAGGCCACCTACAGCAAACTCACAGCAAATTATCATATTGAATGGTATAAAATTGAAAACATTTCCACTCAGATCTGGAACAAGGGAAGGATGTCTACTGTCTCCACTGCTATTCAACATAGTAATGGAAGTCTTAGCCATCGCAATCAGGCAAGAGAAGGCAATTAAGGGTATACAAATAGGGTCCGAGGAGATCAAACTCTCACTCTTCACTGATGATACAATCCTATACCTGGAAAATCGCACGAACTCAACTTAAAAACTCTTAGAAGTGATCAAGGAATACGGCAGCATCTCAGAATACAAAATCAATACTTACAACTCAGTAGCCTTTATATATGCCAACAATAGTCAAGCTGAAAATATAGTCAAAGACTCTGTTCCTTTTACAGTAGTGCCAAAGAAAATGAAATATCCAAGAGTATACCTAACAAAGGACATGAAAGATCTCTATAAAGAGAACTATGAAACTCTAAGAAAAGAAATAGCTGAAGATGTTAACAAATGGAAAAACATTCCATGCTCATGGCTGGGAAGAATCAACATTGTTAAAATGTCCATACTACCCAAAGCAATCTACAGATTTAATGTAATCCCAATTAAAGAACCATTGCCATACTTTAAAGAATTTGAAAAAATTGTACTTCGTTTTATATGGAATCAGAAAAAACCTCAAATAGCAAATACATTCCTCAGAAATAAGAACAAATCAGGAGGTATCACATTACCAGATTTCAGGCTATATTATACATCTATAGTGATCAAAACAGCCTGATACTGGCACAAAAACAGAGCAATAGATTTATGGAACAGAATAGAGAACCAAGAGATGAACCCAGCTACTTACTGTCATTTGTTCTTCGACAAGCCTATCAAAAATATTTAGTAGGGGAAAAACTCCCTATTTAACAAATGGTGCTGGGTGAACTGGCTGGTGACCCGTAGAAGACTAAAACTGGACCCCCACCTTTCACCCTTAACAAAAATTGATTCTCACTAGAGAAAAGATTTAAACTTAAGACATGAAACTATAAAAATACTAGAAGAGTGTGCAGGGAAAACACTTGAAGAAATCGTCCTGGGATAATATGAAAAGGACCCTCCTGGCAATTGAAGCAACACCAAAAATTACATTACTGGGATCTGATCAAACTAAAAAGCTTTTGCACAGCCAAGAGCACAGTAAGTAAAGCAAACAAACAACCTTCAGAATGGGAGAATATTTTTGCAGGTTATGCTTCCAACAAAGGTCTGATAACTAGAATCTATCAAGAACTCAAACTAATCAATAAGAAAAGAATAAATAACTCCATTTCTATGTGAGCAAGAGACTTGAACAGGAACTTCTCTGATGAAGACAGGTGCATGGCCTACAAACACATGAAAAAATGCTCATCATCCTTAATCATCAGAGAAATGCAAATCAAAACCACTTTGAGA
>CAUYPK010139469.1:0-12560 GCA_963574355.1 Loris lydekkerianus
AGTTCTAAGTTCTGAGTGAAAGGAAAGAACAGAGTGTCATGAGAGGAAATAATGGAGACTTAAGTGAGATTAGGCCAGTCAGGGGATGCATTTTTAAGGAAACACTATTTAAGCTGAAACTTGAAGAAAGAATAGAAGTTACAGAAGTGAAGTAGGTAGGGTAAAGTTTTCTATATTCCAGGTACTAAAAGAAAGCCAGTGTGATTGCAGTTCAGAGAGCAGGGGAGGCAAGATGGGAAAGGGGCTCTGGATGAATGAAAAGAGGTAGGCCATGGCCAGAGCAAAGACCATGCTACAGGGTTAGAATTCTATCCAAAGAGCAGTGGGAAGCCATCGGTGCATTTTAACCAGGGGATTAACATTTTCAAATCAATATTTTGAACATACCTTTTAGTGATTAATTGGAGAATGGAGTATGGGGAAAAAACAAGAGTAGACCAGTTAAGAAATTAGTATTAGGATTAGTGGCTGATACAGGAATTTTCAGAATTAAAATTAATTTTACATATGCCATAGTTGATTTGTGAAACTGTCACATGTAATTAAAGGCAATGCAGGTGAAAGGTAATGTGTGTTATACATTAAGCATAATTAATGCACAACATTTGCCTTCTTTTTTTTTGGCCAGGGCTGGGTTTGAACCTGCCACCTCCAGCATATGGGGCTGGCACCCTACTCCATTGAGCCACGGCGCCACCCACAACATTTGCCTTCTTTTAGCTGAAGCCCTATTCAAAATATTTTCTTCATCTTTATTATTTTTTCATGAGTTCATATGGAATGTAAATTAAGAGGTATTTAACAAAAACACAGACAACTCACTTAGAATAACCTTTTAGGCAACTTTGATTACTTTGTAAAATGATTTGCATTTAGAATGTTGAAATATGTATCTCTCAACTAACAAAAAAATCTTATTCAAGTCATTTGGAGTTTAGTTTGTGCTAAAAACCCTTTTTGCCATAAAAACAGTCATCAAGAACACAGGTATAATATGGGTGAAGTAGCCTTTTATGGACCAGTCTAGGAGCCTGGTTGTCATTTGATCCTACTCTGTGGGGTTGGTAGGTTCAGAGTTGATACCAGGCTAAGGGCTGAGGTAATTGCTTTTTACCCAGAGAAAGAAAATTTCTCCTGAAATGGAATCCTTGCACACTACTGATGAGAATGTAAATTGGTATAGCCATAAGGAAAATGATACGGAGGTACCTCAAAAAATTAAAAACTACATATGATCTAGCAGTCTCACTCATGGGTATATATCCAAAAGATAGGAAATTAATATGTTCAAGAGATATCTACATTCTCATGTTCATGGCAGTATTATTCACAAGATACAGAATAATTCTGAGTGGTTGTTGACGAATGAAGTATGTGTATATACACATAGACAATGGAATATTATTCAGCATCAAAAAAGGAAAGAAATCTTGCCTTTTGCAACAATATGGATAAACGTGGAGGATGTGTTAAGTGAAATAAGCCAGGCACAGAAAGATCAATACTGTATGATCTCACTTACACAAAGTATGTGGAATTTACCACAATCAGGGGTCAGGATGAGGAGATATTAGTCAAAGGCTGCCAACTTGCAGTGATAAGATCAATAAGTTCTTTTAAAAAAAAAATTTTTTTTTTCCTGACAGTCTTACTTTGTCACCCTCAGTAGAGTGCTTTGGCATCATAGCTCACAGCAACCTCAAACTCTTGGGCTCAAGTGATTCTTTTGTCACAGCATCCCTAGTAGTTGGGACTACAGGTGCCCGCAACAACGCCAGGCTACGGATGAACAAGTTCTACAAAAAAATAATGATGAACAAGTTGTGGAGACCTAGTGTATAGTATGGTGACTATAGCTAATAATACAGGATTAATTACTTAAATTTGCTGATTGTAGATCCTGAGTATTCTTACCACACACACATGCATACATGTAACTATGTGAGGTGATAGACAATGTTTTAAGAGTTTGCTTTATTGTATACTATGTATATGAAAGCATCATGTTGGCCAGGTGTGGTGGTGCACACCTGTAATCATAGTACTTTGGGAGGCTAAGGCAGGAGGATCGCATGAGCCCAGAAGTTGAAGGTTATAGTAAGCTATTACAAAGCCACTGGCAGCCACTGCATTTTAGTGAGAGCAATAGAGCAAATCTCTTGTCTCAAAAAGAATTATTTTTTGTTGTTCTACACCTTGAATATTTACAATTTGTATTTGTCAATTATACTCCCAAAAAGTTGGTTAAAAAAAAAAAAGAAAGAAAAACATCCCTTCCAGACATGATGGCTGCTGACTAAAGGCTAGGGCATCTTTTTCTCCTAACCTTTCTCCTTAACCAAATCTACTGTTTGGGGTGAGCTCCTTTTAGTGAATCACAAAGGTGGTCCCTATTGTTAACAATAAAAGCATGACTAAATGAGTACTTCAAAGCTAATGCATTTTTTGTTTTTCTTTTTTTTTTGAGACAGAGTCTCACTATGTCCCCCTTGGTAGAGTGCCCTGGCGTCAACAGTTCACAGAAACCTCAAACTCCTGGGCTTAAGCGATTCTCTTGCCTCAGCCTCCTGAGTAGCTGGGACTACAGGTGCCTACCACAACTCCTGGATGTTTTTTGGTTACAGTTGTCATTGTTGTTTAGTAGGCCCAGGTCAGGCTGGAACCTGACAGCCTCCGTTGCCAGCACCCTACTCACTTGAGCTGTGGGGACGCCGAGCCTATTGATTGATTGATTGATTGATTGATTGGTTGATTGTTGTAGAGACAGAGTCTCACTTTACCGCCCTTGGTAGAGTGCCATGACCTCACACGGCTCGCAGCAACCTCCAGCTTTTGGGCTTATGCGATTCTCTTATCTCAGCCTCCCAAGCAGCTGGGCCTACAGGTGCCCGCCACAACGCCTGGCTACTTTTTGGTTGCAGTTTGGCCGAGGCCAGGTTTGAACCCGCTACCCTCGGTATATGGGGCCGGCGCCCTACTCACTGAGCCACAGGCGCCAACCTTATTTATTTATTTTTGAGATAGTCTCACCCTGTCTCCTTGGGTAGAGTGCCATTGCATTATACCTCACAGTAGTCTCAAACTCTCAGGCTCAAGCAATCCTCTTGCCTCAGCCTCCCAAGTATCTGGGGCTGCAGGTACCTGCCACATTGTCCAGCTGTTTTTTTTTTTTTAGATACAGGGTAGATAAGCCTCTTGCTTAGGCTGGTCTCGAACTCCTGAGCTTAAGCAATCCACCTGCCTCCGCCTCCCAGAGTGCTGGGAGTATTATAAGTGTGAGCCACTGTGCTGGGCTTTAACACTAATGCATTTTAAAACTTAGTACTTTGAGTTCTGTGGGAAATGTCTTAGGAATAGATATTTCAACTGTTTGGAAGATTTTTTGCAGTAGAAATAGTGAATGCTAGTGGAAAGAGATTACTAAAAAGAAAACTGTCACTGTGTATTTGTTGCTTGTCCACATAAGTGCGTCCTAAACATGGTGTGTTACAAAAGAGCTGCTGCCACAGCACTTCACTTGCAGTTTAGCTGGGGATTCAGAGAAAGACTGGTGTACCACTACTAGATGTATGGGCAGTGTGAGCGTGTGCCACCATTATTGCTACCTGTCCTGCCATGATCGAATATTCTATATCTGTGCCATCCAGCACCGCAGCTATTAGCCTCATGGGGCTATGGAGCACTTAAAATTTAGCCAGTATGTCCAGGGAACTGTATTTTAATTTTATTTAATTTTAATTACTTAAAATGCCAACAGCTACTTCTGTCTCTTAGCCACAGTACTGGGCATTGAATGTAGACTACAGATACTTAAGCATTCAGAGTCAGGTATGGGCGTGATGGCTTTTGCCCATAATCTTAGCACTTTGGGAGGCCAAGTGGGTGGATTGCTTTAGCTCAGGAGTTCGAGACCAGTCTGAGCAAGAGTTAGACTCTGTGTCTAAAAAATAGCTGGTTGTTGTGGCAGTCACCTGTAGTCCCAGCTACTTGGGAGGCCGAGGCAAGAGGATCGCTGGAGCCCAGGAGTTTGAGGTTGCTGTGAGCTATGATGCAATGGCACTCTACCCAGGGTAACAAAAGGAATTCAGAGTCTGGAAAAGATATTGTGACTTAGAATGAGGAGGGAAGATTGTCGAAGGCTGACACCTGGTAGAATGGGGCGGAGGCATACTTTAGGCCAGAATGTCCAAGATTTTGTCATAAAGTAGCTAGTAGCTTGGCTGAAGCACATGGCTCTTGTTGGAATCATAGGGGAAAAAAAGGGAGACAGGTGCTGGTTTGTGGCAGTGCAGGAGTGTCAGTGTCAATCCTGAAGGCAATAGGAACCAATTAGGTAATATTGGTCAGCTGGGGCATGTTATGCAAATTCTCTAGTCATTCCTGAAGGCTTTTTTTTTTTTTCTGCTACAAAATATTGAGCTAATAATAATAATAATGTGAAAAAAGTAACATTCACATTATCATATGAAAGTATGTCTATTATAGAATGCTTTGACTCTGAGGTTCAGTATGGATTCATTAATTAACTTCTTATTTTTTTTTCTTAAAGTCTCAAAAAATGGAAGGCATTTCTGTAGAATGTGTGCTTTTTGGTTCAATTGGCCAGGGAACTTGAGGGATGGAAGGGGAGAATAGACTGCAGAAATGGCATGTAGTTGACTGTTGGGCAGCCTTGGCCTGTGAGGCTGGGCTAGCACAGGTATTGCTACAGAAAGAGATGGAGGCCAGAGCAGCTTTTGGAAAGAATCACCAGCATTTCATGACTAGATAGTAAAGAATCCTTCATTCACCAGATATCTATTGAGTCCCGTCCTCCTTGCTAGGTCCCAATCTAGACTTGGGGATACTTCAGTGAAGAGAACAGATAAAATCTTGACCTGTGTGGAGCCTACCGTCTATTGAGGATTCTATTTTCCTGGCTGATAAAATGCTAGTACTGTTGATTGGAGAGGATATTCATGTGAACCCTGTTGGATGTGGGAAGTAAGATCAGTGTTGGAAATGAGGTAACAAGGCTCGCCCAATGGACACACATTGTTTTCCCATTTCTTGAAGGTTAAACTTGAAATGATTATTTGTCCATATCAGTAAATCTCAGCTGTCAGAGAAGGTGGCTTTGCAACACACTTTCTGAGTGTCACCAATATTCTGGCTGTGCTTGGCTTTGAAGGACTCCTGCATGGCTTGGCCTTCACTCTTGTTTTCCTTGCAAGCACCCTTGCAGACTCTTTGTTGATGTCTACCTCTTCTACATGAATGTCACTCTATGAATCTTCCTGTTTTTTTTTTTTTTTTTTTTTTTTTTTTCTGACCTTGGGCAGACTCTTCAGCATGATAAGCAAGAATTTTCATGATCTGAAGCCATGTGCCTTCTATATTTCTTATACTCGGCATTCCAGCTAAAACATAGTGTATGTGGGTGTTCCTGAACTGCCTTGCACTTGGACGTGACATGTTGACTTGGGGTATTTTCTCTCTTTGAATGCTCATTTCATGCTTTCTGCAAGGTGCTCCCTATAAATCCTGGTTGAAATGCTACTTTTTGGGGTTAGTCCTTTCCCTGGATTAATCCCAGACGTACTAATTGAGAATTTCAGATTGTATATGTTCAAGTTGAAATAGGTGATGTATATTTACTCTTTTGAGGGGCTATTTGATATGTAGAATAAGGGTGAGTTGCGCAGTTAGTGTGATCTAGACATTAGAACCTAACAAAATCACACACAACAAACAATAAAAACCCAAACTATAGACTAATGTTGGTTAGGAATGAGGATGTGGAAATCTGATAATCTTTATTGAAATATTAGAATTTTTAAATTTAACAGCATTAAGGAATAATTGGTCAGGATTGGATAGTGTGTTTATCCCAGGAATTAAATCAATTAACAAATCATATTGATTAGAAAAAGGCGAGAACTCCTGCTCAATATTCACATCTTGGTGGCCACAATCTCAGAACAAACCAGGAAGAAAGAGCCTTTTACTTCTTAAATAGGAAAAAGAATATCTTATAAACCCATAGCCAATAGTAAACTTAATGGTGAAATGGTAAGGGATTCCTATTAAAACCAGGAACAAATAAAAGATGTGTACTATAGCTATTGATAAGTTGTTATTAATAAAATGAGACCAGTTAGGGCCGGTTGCTGTAATCCTAGCACTCTGGGAAGCTGAGGCGGATGGATTGCCTGGACTCAGGAGTTGGAGACCTGCCTGGACTCAGGAGTTGGAGACCAGCCTGAGCAAGAACAAGACTCTGTCCCTAAAAATAGCTGGGCATTTGTGGCAGGCATTTGTAGTCCCAGCTACTTGGAAGACTCAGAGGAGAGAATCACTTGAGCCGAAGAGTTTGAGGTCGCTGTGAGCTATGACATCATATCACTCTACTAAGGGCGACAAAGTGAGACTGTCTCAAAACAAACAAACAAACAAACAAAAAACCCCCCAGCTAATGCTATAGTGATAGAAGTCAGTATAACATTTTAGTAAAGCAGTTAGTTGGTCTGGTTCGGAAGCCATGCAAATATCCAGACCCTCTGATTCAGGCATTTACTTCTCAGTGATTCTCCTAAGGAAATCTGAAGTGTTGACGGAAATATGAACAAATACTCATAGCATTTGGAAGACGAATCAGAAATGAAAACAATCTAAATGCCCCACAATGGGGAAATAGTTAAGTCTGTTAAGGGGCGTCTCTACAGTGGAATATAATGAGTCATTAGAAATGTGGAAGGGTTTTGATACCATGAGAATTCTTGTGTGGAATTCATATGATACAAATTGTATTTAAGTATTCCCTCAACTGTGTCTAAAAAGCTCTGTTCCTTGGTGGAAAGTTAGTAGTCAGTTTTTCTGGTTAAGTTTCTAAGTGTTTGGGATGGCTTCCAGTGAATTTCATTTTTTTAATTAGGGGAAATGTTCATAATCATGTCCTTTTCCTCTCAAATCTCCATATTATATTTTCCTCCCAAAGTTAAATACAGTAGAACGTTTGTAGGTTGACCACCCAAGGGATTGTAACAACTGGTTGACATATGGAGGTGGTCACCATAAGGAACTAGGCCTACTGTACTGATACATACATGTGGTGCATGTCTGGTCTATGAAAATTGGGTCATCTTAAGGAGGTGGTCAACTACAGAGGTTCTGCTATAGTTGTATTTTTTGATTGTTCCAAATAAGAGAGTGCTGAGTGGCTTATGAGGAAAAGCTACAACATAGGAGATATATATATATATATATATATATTTTATATATTTATTTATATATTTATATATATATTTTATTGTTGGGGATGCATTGAGGGTACAAGAAACCAGGTTACACTGATTGCATTTTTGCATTTGTTAGGTAAAGTTCCTCTTACAATTGTGTCCTGCCCCTAAAAGGTGTGTCACACACCAAGACCCCATCCCCCTCCCTTCTTCCCTCTCTCTGCACTTCCTTTTCTCCACCCCTCTTTCCTTCTTTCTTTGTGTTCTCCCCTTCCTCCATGCCCACCATGTCATTAATTGTCCCTAATTGTCCTCATATCAAAATTGAGTACATAGGATTCATGCTTCCCCATTCTTGTGATGCTTTACTAAGAATAATGTGCTCCACTTCCATCCAGGTTAATACAAAGTCTATAAAGTCTCCATTTTTTTTAATGGCTGAATAGTATTCTGTGGTGTACATATACCACAGCTTGTTAATCCATTCCTGGGTTGGGGGGCATTTAGGCTGTTCCTACATTTTGTCAATTGTAAATTGAGCTACGATAAACAGACTAGTGCAAATGTCCTTATGATGTAAGGATTTTTTTCCTTCTGAGTAGAAACCCAGTAATAGGATTGCAGGATCAAATGGGAGGTCTAATTTGAGTGCTTTGAGGTTTCTCCATACTTCCTTCCAAAAAGGATGTATTAGTTTGCAGTCCCACCAGCAGTGTAAAAGTGTTCCCTTCTCTCCACGTCCATGCCAGCATCTGCAGTTTTGAGATTTTGTAATGTGGGCCATTCTCACTGGGGTTAGATGGTATCTCAGGGTGGTTTTGATTTGCATTTCTCTAATAATTAGGGATGATGAGCATTTTTTCATATGTTTGTTAGCCATTCCATCTGTCTTCTTTAGAGAAGGTTCTATTCATGTCTCTTGCCCATTGATTTTTGGAATTGTTGGCTTTTTTCATGTGGATTAATTTGAGTTCTCTGTGGATCCTAGTTACCAAGCTTTTGTCTGATTCAAAATATGCAAATATCCTTTCCCAGTGTGTAGGTTGTCTATTTGCTTTGGTTGTTGTCTACTTAGCTGTACAGAAGCTTTTCACTTTAATGAAGTCCCGTTTGTTTATTTTTTTTGTTGCATTTGCCATGGCAGTCTTCTTCATGAAGTCTTTCCCCAGGCCAGTATCTTCCAATGTTTTTCCTATGCTTTCTTTGATGATTTTTATTGTTTCATGCCTTAAATTTAAGTCCTTTATCCATCTTGAATCAATTTTTGTGAGAGGAGAAAGGTGTGGGTCCAGTTTTAGTCATTTACATGTGGATATCCAGTTCTCCCAGCACCATTTATTGAATAGGGACTCTTTCCAACAGTGTATGTTCTTGTTTGGTTTATCAAAGATTAAGTGGTTGTAAGATGTTAGTTTCATGTTTTGGTTTTCAATTCGATTCCAAAGGTCTGTGTCTTTATTTCTGTGCCAGTACCATGCTGTCTTGACCACTGTGGCTTTTATAGTACAGCCTAAAATCTGGTATGCTGATGCCCCCGGCTTTGTTTTTATTACTAAGAACTGCCCTCACTATACAGGGTTTTTTCTGGTTCCATACAAAATGCAGAATCATTTTTTCTAAGTCTGGAAAGTATAATGTTGGTATTTTAATAGGGATGGTATTGAATTAGGTAGATTGCTTTGGGTAGTATAGACATTTTAACAATATTGATTCTTCCCAGCCATGAGCCTGGTATGTTTTTCCATTTGTTAATATCCTCTGCTATTTCCTTTCTTAGGGTTTCATAATTTTATTTATAGATGTCTTTCACCTCTTTTGTTAGGTATATTCCTAGGTATTTCATTTTCTTTGACCCTATGGTGAAGAGAGTTGTGTCCTTAATTAGCCTCTCATCTTGACTGTTATTGGCATATACAGAGGCTACTGACTTGTGGATATTAACTTTATATCCTGAGACATTACTGTATTTTTTGATGACTTCCATGAGTCATGTGGTTCGTCTTTGGGTTTCTGTAAGTATAAGATCATAACATCAGCAAAGAGGGAGAGTTTGACTTCATCTGGTCCCATTTGGATGCCCTTTATTTCCTTGTCTTGCCTAATTGTATTGGCTAGAACTTTCAGCACTATGTTGAATAGTAATGGTGACAGAGGACCACCTTGTCTGGTTCTAGTTCTGAGAGGAAAAGCTTTCAGTTTTACTCCATTCAGTAAAATGTTAGTTCTGGGTTTGTCATAGATAGCTTCGATCAGTTTAAGAAATGTGCCACCTATGCCTATATTCTTGAGTGTGCTAATTAGAAAAGGATGCTGGCTTTTATGAAATGCTTTTACTGCATCTATTGAGAGAATCATATGGTCTTTATTTTTGCTTCTATTGATATGGTTGATAACGTTTATGGACTTGTATATGTCAAACCAGCCTTGCATCCCTGGAATGAAACCTTACTTGGTCATGATGTATGACTTTTTTGATGATAAGCTCTAATCTTTTGGCTAGGATTTTGCTGCGAATTTTTGTATCTATATTCCTTAGTGAAATTGGTCTGAAATTCTCCTTTTTAGTTGGCTCTTTTCCTGGTTTTGGTATCAGGGTGATGTTTGCTTCATAGAACGTGTTGTGGAAGATTCCTTCCTCAATTTTTTGGAATAATTTCTGCAGTAGATTCCCAGAGCATAGACATTTTTTTTATTGTATTTAGTAGAACACATGTCTATATGGTTCAAAAATAAAATATGCAATAAGAAATAAAATGAAAAGTAGTTCTCTGGGCTGGGCACGGTGGCTCACTACTGTAATCCTTAGCAGTCCTGGAGGCTGAGGCGGGTCAATTGCTTGAACTCAGGAGCTCATGACCAGCTTAAGCAAGAGTGACACTCTTTCTCTAAAAGTAGAGGGGCATTGTGCCTGGTACCTGTAGTCACAGCTTCTCAGGAGGTTGAGGCAAGAGGATTGCTTGAGCCCAGAAGTCTGAGGTAAGCTATTACGCCATGGTACTCTACCCAGGTTAATTAAGTGAGACTCTGCCCCCCCCCCACAAAAAAGAAAAAAAAAAAAAAAGGATAGAAATGTGGTTCTCCCATCCCAGACCCTAATCTACTTGGTCCTCTGCTAATGTGGACCCACTGATGTTAGTTTTTAGTTCATACCTGCAGAGCAGTTTTTTTGCATATATTCAAGCAATTTGAATATATATACTCCGATTATCCTGTGTTTGGAGTAACTATCTACTACCTTCTTGTCTTAGCCTCCCTCAGTTTTGCCACCCTGGGCTCCCCCTGTGCTTATACCAACTGGGACTTCCCTGTCTCAGAGCTCAAACTCCGCAGAGATGAGCCTGGCCTTGTTCTGCCTGTGGATAGGCCTCTTTCCCTTCAGGTCTGCCCTAGGTAGGAGGGTAGGCACATGCTCCTTGGCCCACCCTGGGAAGCCTTTCTGCTACTGGGAAGATGACAGTAGCCAACTTGACTGACAGGCCCCCCCAGACAGTTTCAAGTTCAGTAGGTTAAAATAAAAAATTCAACTCAAAGGCAATATTTTGTAGGCAGTGATTGTCAGCTTAATGGTAGGGTGGTATAGAAGAATCATTGAGTGGGCTTGTGTAGTTTGAAAAACAGTATTATTTCTACATTTCAAACATGGACATGATCCAATAGAAGGAAAACATGGCAATGTTGGCTCTCTAGAACGTGAAGTCAAATAAAATGATTGGCCAGGTGTGGTGGTACACGCCTGTGGTCTGTGGTTATTTGGGAGGTTTGAGGCAGGAAATCTATGATTGTGACACTGAACGCCAGCCTGGGCAACAGAGTGAAACCCTGCCTCTTAAAAAAAAAATTGAAGAGCATCGTTCAAATGCATGAGTGTGATTTTGCTCCCCCCAAAGAAAACAGTTTTTTTTTTTTTTTATGAATAAAATATAAATCTTGCTCTGTTTGTAGCACAGACACATAAACAGTAAATAAATAGATGCATACAGTATTTCTGTGCAATTAAAATTTCTTTGAGAGAGTTGATTAGGAAAAAAAGCATTTAACATGGTTTCTTAGGAAGGTGATAATGATAAAAGAAAAAATGGTCAAGAGAGACTACACAATGCAGCGGGACCCTATATTCATAGTGTTTGGGCATTTGGAAGTTAAATAGTTGCAGTGCAGATAAAGGGGATATAAAGTCCCAGCTGCCAGGCGTTTTGGTGACTGGCTTTCTAGGCCAGTTTGGGCCATTCGTAACTTGGACTAACTTGAAATGAACTTCAACTCTATCTCATAAGGGTAAAGAAATTTATACTACCTCCTCTGTATTCCGTCTTCCATACTCCCTACCCTCCTTACCCTCAGTTGGACTCAGCAAGTGAAATTTGAGGGCTGTTTCCTCAGAGCTACAGAGCCTGGTGGAAGGGCCCAAGATCATTTGTTATTTTTTCTTTTCTTTTTGTTTTGTTTGGGACACAGGCTCTCACTCTATTGCCCATCCTGGAGTGCAGAGGCCCAGTCATAGTTCAGTGCAGCTTCCAGCTTCTGGACTCAAGGGATCCACCCAACTGAGCCTCCTGAGTAGCTGGGATTATAGGCACACACTACTACACCTAGCTTTTTTTTTGTTCTTAATTTTTGTAGAGACAGGGGTCTTGCTATTTTGCCAAGGGTGGTCTTGAACTCCTGGCCTCCTGTCTTGATCTCTCAAAATGCTGGGATTACAGGCATGAGCCATTGCACCTGGTCCCCTAGCACCTTTTATTATTACACATCACAAACCTGTACCCAGGAGGCATTGGACCTAAAGACCTGTGTTCATCTGTAAGTGATGAGTGGGCATTTGTTTCTTCTCTTCCCTCCATCATCATTAATTCACAGAGTACAGTGAGTGCTGGGAGATGACTGAAATACAAGGGTGTTTTGTGAGGTCTATTTCCACCAGTTGGTGAATAGCAAGAGAGTTGAAATTGGGAATGTTGTGAGTGCTGAGTGAGCAGTTGAGTGGCTGGGGTTGGGGGAGGGGAAGGAACAGCATTATTTTGGTGGAAAAGTGGACAGAGGAAGTTGGTTTGGTGTTTTAGGTTTCTTTTCAAGCTTCCCACACCATCTTTCTACTCTTCTGCTGTGCTAAATCATGGAGCTGTTTTGGCCTTCCTTTTTTTTTTTTTTAATTTATTGTTGGGGATTCATTGAGGGTATAAGAAACCAGGTTACACTGATTGCATTTGTTAGGTAAAGTCCCTCTTACAATCGTGTTTTGCCCCCAAAAGGTGTGGCGCACACCCCGTGGGGGGGGGGGGGGGGGGGGGGGGGGGGGGGGGGGGGGGGGGGGGGGGGGGGGGGGGGGGGGGGGGGGGGGGGGGG
>CAUYPK010139470.1:0-57543 GCA_963574355.1 Loris lydekkerianus
TGCCAGTCACTTGGAATTCAACAGGACCTAACGCTGTTGCCAGTGTGAGAAATTTTCAGACATAAGATGATAATTTTGTATCTCCTGCATTGGTTTCTGATGCTGATAACTGTTCAGTTCATTAAAGTTCTTGCCTAGAAATGCTAATGTTTTGTCTTTTTTAATTTTCTTCTGTCTTTAACCAGCCTGAACCTGCCCAGTGCTTTAAATAAGCCAGATGTCTTCTTTAACTCCAACTCTTTTAGCCCCCAACTGAAAATAGTCCAAGCACACAGTAAGACAAATATTCCTCGCCACTGCAGTGGCCAGCCTATGTGCTCTGTAAAGGGCCAGAGAGTCCATACTTTTGGCTTTGCAATTACTCAAGTATGCCCTTGTAGTGTGAAAGCAGCCACAGACCATACGTAAACAGGTAGGTGTGGCTATGTTCCAGTAAAACTTTATTTATAAAAAACAGTCCTTGGGCCACATTTGGTCTACAGATGGTACTTTACCAATCACTGCTTTCATGGAAAAAAAAATCACTTATCTGGCATTCTTGTTATCTCGTCTCTACAGAGCTTAAATGTGTTACAGAATTCAGAGCAAAGGATAATAACTCCCAAACCTAGTCCCTTCAGCAGGCAGTCTCCTCTATTACAGAAAATGCGTAAATGAGCTCTTACTATATACAGCAAATATTGTGTTAGTAAGGGAATACATTTCTGAAAATGAAAATCTAAAAGGTGATGGAACAGGTTATTTATAAAAGCCAGCTGCCTTTTTAAATAAGTTATTACAGTGCGTTGCAGGGGTGAGCCCATGTTGACCTGAGAAGATTAGCACATCCGTCAAAGGTTGGTAGAAAGATTTAGTATTGACATGTTTCTCTCTAAGAACACTTAGCTTCACACTCAACCCCTGCCCTGAGACAAATGCATTGCTTTCCTCAGCCCCAGGTGCTTATTTTTCCAAGCTCTCATTTTATTATTGGAGCTGCAATTTGTGTGTAGGTATTATAGATAAAAATGAGAATGAATTTTCCCTCAAGATGACACATAACTAAAATTTCAAATCCTTAGTACTTTTCCTTTTTCTTTTAAATTCATACTACGCCTAACTTTTCTTTTAAACTCATACTATGCCTAACCTAGTAAAATAAATGTGACTCAGACACAAGTAGAGACATAAGCCCATAATCAGAGTACCGTAGGTGCTTAGCTGAGCATGAAACATTTCTTCAAAGGACTCCTGCCTTCCCCCAAACAAATCACCTTGCTGACCCCACCCCCGCTGGCTTTGTGACCTGGTTACTTTCACCTCTCACTGCTCTGGCTTCATCCTCATCCTTGAAATGAACGTGAAGAATCCCCCTGATGAGCTAGTTGTGAGGACCACATTGAGTAGTGCCTGTAAAACATACGCTGACCACATGGTAAATATTCAATAAATGTTGGCTCATTCCCATCTTTAAAAATTGCCAAAAAGTGGCTGGGCATAGTGGCTCCAGCCTGTAATCCTAGCATTCTGGGAGGCTGAGGCAGGTGGATTGCTTTAACTCAGGAGTTCAAGACCAGCCTGAGCCAAGAGAGAGACCCCCCCCCATCTCTACTAAAAATAGAAAATCTAGCCAGGCATTGTGGAGGCACCTATAGTCTCAGCTACTCAGGAGCCTGAGGCAAGAGGATCACTTGAGCCCAAGACTTTGAGGTTGCTGTGAGCTGTGAAGACGCCACAGCACTCTAAATAGGGTGACAGAGTGAGACTTTGTCTTAAAAATTTTGCCAAAAAGTGCCAGTGGGAGTCCCAGGTGTAAAACTTCCAAATATGGAGAAATGTTTCCCAGTCAGCTCTTCAAATGAATGTGCTGGCTTTTGGATACCTCATGCCCACCTGTTTTTCTTCCTAGGAGTCACCCATGACTTGTTCATCCATTTATATTTGGGTCTCTTCCATACCAGTTAGCTAACCCATAGTCTCTTCCCTTGGGGACCTTGCATGCTGGTTGGGAAAGTCTGTGGCCTGTTGGAGGCAGCTGGGAGAGCACACAGAGGGAAAAGACCCTAAGGCAAGGCTTGTCCTCTGCATTATTGGCATGTGGGGCCAGATCACTCTGTCTTAACTGATAGGATCACAGGCCCTTTAGCAGGGCCACCTCTGGTGAGGAGAATGCACTTTGGACAAACTAGTGTCTGATGGAAAAAACTTTTCTGTCTACTCTAACACCAGATGTGTATGGGGTTTTGCCCACATGTCAAGGAGTTCTCCAGAGATACCAACTGGGTTTCCTATCATTCAGTTGCATTCTGACACTGTCTACCTTGAGTTAGCATCAGGTCCCAGGAGTTAAGGGCTCAGTCCTGCAAGACTGGTCCTGACTTTAGATAGCAATCACAAGTAGGAAGTTTTAAACAATGGCCTATCTGAAGTGTACTACTCTTACTGTATAAGTTATTCTTACTATAATTGGAGGTTCTCCAATTAACTAGTGAGGTTCGACATCTTTTCTGCAGTAGGCTTATAAGGGGTCTGCCTGCCTTCATCCTGTGATATTGTGATATAATAGGAAGTATATACTTAGTCTCTGCTCCTGGCTCCTGATACGGAGCTCCTGAAACCCTTGTAGAGGCATTAAGAGAATCTTTTGTTCTAATATTTGGTTTTTGATACCAGTTCCTGACAGTACTCTTAAATACTTTGGAGCCACCTATACCTAGGTTATAAGAGTGGACTTTTAGTCTAATGAGGCAACTCTTGGTGGGCTCCTAGAGAGCCACAGGATGGAGTCTGGTGGCCAGGAGATCCAACCCTGTATTTGAGGGTTAGAACTTTCAGTCTCATTCCCAACCTCTATGGAGGGGAGAGAGGCGGAAGGTTGAGTTGATCACCAGTGGCAAATGATTTAATCATTCATGCCTTTGTTATGAAGTCTTCATGAAAATGATTGGGTGTGGGGAGCCTCCAGATTGCTGAACATCTGGAGGTGCCTGGAGGGTGATGTGCCCAGAGGGGCATGGAAGCTCTGCACCCTTCCCACATACCTTGCCCTATGCCTATCTTCCTGTTCATCCATACCCTTTGTACTATCCTTTATAATAAACAGGTAAACGTAAGCATTTTCCTGAGTTTTATAACCTGTCCTAGAAAATCAATCCCAAGGAGAACATTGTGGGAACCCCATTTTATAGCCATTTGATCAGAAGTGTAGGTGACAACTCCCTTCTAGAGCTTTGGGAGAAAGCTCAAATTCATTTGCCAAGCACCCTTGGTGATCTGACCGGTACTTACATGTCTAGCTTCTCTATAGCCAGCACTCTAGGGAGCTCTGCCCCAGCCTCACCAAACCACTGGGAGTTCCCTAAACGTGAGAGGCCATTTGACACCCGTGGGACTTCCCTGACAAACACTTTCCCTCTCCCTGGATTTTTCCTCCCAGGGTACATTTGGCAATGTTGATAATTTGATGGCTGCATAGAGATGCATTATGCTATTCTCTCTAGTTTTGTTTATGTTTGAAAATTCAGTAGTATTTTTTTTTAATGAAATAGAATCTGAAGAAAAGATTTTACAGTATTAACTGTTACAGAAAGTTCTGGTAAACTTAGGACAGAAAACTAAAGTTTGGTCTGACAATCTAGCAACTATTGTCATCTGAAGGAGCTTCAAGCAATTTCAGTGGATAGGTAGGGAAGAAAACCAAGTTGTACATCAAAAACTAATATACTCAAAAGAATGGGCACATGTCAAAGAGACACAAGAGCCAATCTGAAAGAGCTACCAGTGACCAAACTGAACAATTTGAGCAACAAAATAAATAACATGGCATTGAGTTGTAACTCAAATCAGAATAAATGAGTTCATACCAAATAAATGATGGAATAATTAACAAATGGATTATTGATTATCAATTTGTTTATTGAGTAATAAACAAATATGTGGGGAGAAGAGACAAATCTTCCTTACAGAAAATTTTCAAATATCCATAGATATTTCCCCCTTCAAGACATGGACTTTAATCTCCTTCCCCCACCTTCAGTGCAAACCAAAAAGTGAGTGACTCACTACCAAAAAGCAGAGCATAGAAAGGGGGAATCTCTTTCGATGGAAAAACCTGGCAGATACCACATTATCCAAATGATCAAGGTCAACGTCACCAGTGATTATTTTGGTTGATATTATGAACTAGCTAATATGATATAAAGAGAAGGGAACTTCACATCTGTGAGACTCTCAAAACCCATAACTCCGATCTAAACATGAGAAAAATATTGGAGAAACCCAAACTAAGCGGCATTCTACAAAATATCTGGCTGGCATGGGTTGAAACCCTCAAGATCACAAAAGGCACAGAAAGATTGAGAAATTGTCACAGAGGAGACTAAGGAAACATGACGACTGAATACAATGTGGGATCCTGGAGCAGAAAAAAGGTAGTAGTGGAAAAACTGGTGAAATCTAGATAAAACCCGAGTGCTAAGAATATGCTAAGTTAATTTCCTAGTTTTGACAAGTGTACCATAGTTGTGTACAAAGCTAATGATAGGGGAAACAGGGTGAAGCTACAGAGGAACTCAGTGCTATCCATACAACTTCTCTATATATCTATAATAACTCCAAAATAAAAAATTTTTAGACATTTAAAAAATTTAATCCCATAACCTGGTTTCTTGTACCCTCAATGAATTCCCAACAATAAAAAAAAAAGTTTAACAATATCCTAAAAAAAAAAAAATTTAATCCCATTTTGCAAATTATATTTGTATCAGTTTCTCTTGGTTCACTTTTCAAAGAGAGGATGTATATTTTTATTTTTCTAAATAAAGACTTTAAAAAGCCTCTTAAGTGCTACAGAATCTGACAGCTAGGACATAAGAATGATATGCCTAAAAGCATGAAGCATCCAACCTTTTAGAGGTATCTAAGGGGTGTTAGTTATATTGCTAGACTATTTATTTATTTATTTATTCATTTATTATTTTGAGACAGAGTCTCACTTTGCTGCCCCTGGTAGAGTGCTATGGCGCCGCAGCTCACAGTAACTTCAAACTCTTGGGTTCAAGCGATTCTCTTGTCTCAACCTCCCAAGTATCTGGGACTACCTGCCACAATGCCCGGCTATTTGTTATTTTATTTATGTATTTATTTATTTATTTAGCAGTTTTTGGCAGGGGCTGGGTTTGAACTCGCCACCTCCGGCATATGGGGCCGGCACCCTACTCCTTTGAGCCACAGGCGCTGCCCAATGCCCAGCTATCTTTTAGAAACGAGGTCTCACTCTGGGTCAGGCTGGTCTCGAACTCATGAGCTCAGGCAATCCACCTGCCTCACCCTCTTAGAGTGCTGGGATTACAGGTGTAAGCCACCAGGCCCGGCCCCTAGACAATTTATACACATTACTTGCCCTGTTTTTTCTAACAACCTAATGAAGCCTGGTCCCTAATTTTCTGATGAATAAATTGATTCAAGTAAGACTAAGTAAGTGACACAGCTAAGGTCACATTAGCTGAAATGTGGGTTTTCCTTCAGAACAGTTAAATTTTCTCCTGATTTTAAAAATACATCATGACTATTAATTTATTCTTGACTCCAGGATCTCTGAAAGATAATAACTTTGATGATTTATTTTTTGATCAGAAAAGTCACACCTCATGTAAGCTAGCTATCACTACATAACAATGCATCCCAAAAATTAGTGACTTAAGCCTTTATTACCTCATGATTCTATGGGTCTGCAACTTCGGCTGGGCTCAGCTGGGTGGGTCTTCTCCTGGTCTCACCTGGGCTCACTCTTGTAGCTACAGTCAGCTGATGGGTCAGCTGGGATTGACTGGTCTAGAATGACCTCATTCGCATGTCTAGGGTCTGGAGCTGGCTGTCTTATGGTTATCTGCAGAGATAATGGGGGAAACCAGGCCACATGTTTCCAGCAAGCTGGCCTGGGTTTGTTCACATAGTAGTACTCACAGTGGTACTAAAAGCGACAAAAAAGGAGAATCCCCAGCATACAAGCACTTTATAAGCCTCTGTTTTCTTCACATTTGCTGATGTCACATTGGTCAAAGCAGATTATGTACATAGTCAAGCCCAGATTCAAGGGGTGGAAAAATAGACTTCACCTCTCAATGGGAAGAGCTGTGAGTCACGTTGGAAAGGGTATGCATGTAGGAATTGGAGGAATTATTGCTGCCTTTTTGGCAAATAATCTACTGTACCCTTTTGTTCCTGTCCACATGCTAGCTTATAGAATTTTAAGGCTTAAAGCATGGGATTAAGACTCTAGTTTCAGCTCTTCCCCAAGGATCTATGTGACTCTGGATATTCCATTAGCTCTAGTCTTCTGACTTTTAGAATCACAATGTTAGAAGGGAGCTTAATGGCCAACCAATTCCATATCACACTTCAGAGGACTCTCAGCACACCTTTCTGGATGAGAGCCATCTTTTTGATATAGAAGGACAAGACCTCATCCATGTAGTAAGCCCTCAAATCCTTAAAAATAGTTGGTTCTAAGATTTCTCATTTTTAGTCTAAGTATCTTGAATATCTTTAACTGTTTCCACTTCATATAGTGTACAGATTCTCCTCCCTTATCACGCCCTTCTGGTACTAATGTAGTACCAAGAGCTATAATATTTGGGCTCCTCATTGACAGACACTTGAGTTCTTCCTTATCTCTATGCAATGGTTGCTAGATATTTTGAATCCTTTTCAAAGCATATTGTTCTGTATAGATCCCACATTGTATGGTAGCCTAAAATGAGGGACACTGGCCTCTTATCCCTGGGAAGTTCTAGATACTTTCAGATGACACTTGCACATTTTGCATTTTATGTTTTTTATGTGATTGCTTAAAAAAAGATACTTGTATGTACTTTACATGTATTTTTCAACCCTAAAACTGTGGCAGTAGGTAAAATTGCCCAGGTGGGCCCAGTTTGCACCTGAACAGTGAATCTTGGCTTCCCTCTGGTTGTTTACAGCCAAATAATATTTACAACCCTGGGAATAACCAAAGGTTTAGCACTCGGGTGGAGACCCAATTTGCTCCTGCACAAATCCAGGGCTTTTAGGCTTGTATTCCAAGTAAGTTAAATGTCCAGGTGCTAAAAACAGCATAGAGCTGCCCAGGTTAGAAGTTGCAAACGCCATTGTCAGCTAAAGGCAGGAAAATATATGTGCCCAGGGTGGAGTGGGAGGTGTTGGAGAGAGTTAGCCCCAGGCTCTGAAATGAAAAGCTGGACATACAGGACAAAGTTGCAGATTTACTAGTTAAGCATATCCTCAAACTGTTCTTTCTCATGGCCAGCTAGATTGAATCAAGCTTTGCATTAGCCTCTAATAGAGTGAAAAGCTAGAAAATGACAGGGTACACCATTACTATTCGACATAGTGCTAGAAGTTCTAGCCAATACAATTAGGCAAGACAAGGAAATAAAGGGCATCCAAATGGGAGCAGAGGCGGTCAAACTCTCCCTCGGCTGACGACATGATCTTATACTTAGAGAACCCCAAAGACTCAACCACAAGACTCCTGGAAGTCATCGAAAAATATAGTAATGTCTCAGGATATAAAGTCAATGTCCATAAGTCAGTAGCCTTTGTATACAGCAATAACAGCCAAGATGAGAGGCTAATTAAGGACACAACTTCCTTCACCAGAGCTTCAAAGAAAATGAAATACCTAGGAATATACCTAACAAAAGAGGTGAAGGACCTCTATGAAGAAAATTATGAAATCCTAAGAAAGGAAATAGCAGAGGATATTAACAAATGGAAAAACACACCATGCTCATGGCTGTGAAGAATCAACATTGTTAAAAGGTCTATACTTCCCAAAGCAATCTACCAATTCAATGCCATCCGTATTAAAATAGCAACATCATACTTTCAAGACTTGGAAAAAATGATTCTGCATTTTGTATGGAACCAGAAAAAACCTGTATAGCTAAGGCAGTTCTTAGTAATAAAAACAAAGCTGGGGACATCGGCACACCAGATTTTAGGCTGTACTACAAAGCCATAGTGGTCAAGACAGCATGGTACTGGCACAAAAATAGAGACATTTGGAATCAAATAGAAAACCAGGAAATGAAACTAAGAACTTACAACCACCTACTCTTCCATAAACCAAACAAGAACATACCTTGGGGGAAAGACTCCCTATTCAATAAATGGTTCTGGGAGAACTGGATATCCACATGTAAAAGACCGAAACTGGACACAGACCTTTATAATAAAAATCCTCTAAGAAAGCATAGGAAAAACACTGGAAGATACTGGCCTGGGGAAAGACTTCATGAAGAAGACAGCCCTGGCAATTGCAACAACAACAAAAATAAACAAATGGGACTTAATTAAAATGAAAAGCTTCCATAGAGCTAAGGAGACAACAACTAAAGCAAATAGACAACCTACACAATGGGAAAGGATATTTGCATATTTTGAATCAGACAAAAGCTTGATAACTAGGATCTACAGAGAACTCAATCCACATGAAAAAAGCCAATAATCCCATATATCAATGGACAAGAGACATGAATAGAACCTTCTCTAAAGAAGACAGACGAATGGCTAACAAACATGAAAAAATGCTCATCATCCCTAATTATTAGAGAAATGCAAATCAAAACCACCCTGAGATACCATCTAACTCCAGCGAGAATGGCCCACATCACAAAATCTCAAAACTGCAGATGCTGGCATGGATGTGGAGAGAAGGGAACACTTTTACACTGCTGGTGGGACCGCAAACTAATGCAACCTTTTTGGAAGAAAGTATGGAGAACCCTCAAAGCACTCAAGCTAGACCTCCCATTTGATCCTGCAATCCCATTACTGGGCATCTACCCAGAAGGAAAAAAACCCTTTTATCATAAGGACACTTGCACTAGACTGTTTATTGCAGCTCAATTTACAATTGCCAAAATGTGGAAACAGCCTAAAAGCCCACCAACCCAGGAATGGATTAGCAAGCTGTGGTATATGTACACCATGGAATACTATTCAGCCATTTAAAAAAATGGAGACTTTACAGCCTTTGTATTAACCTGGATGGAAGTGGAACACATGATTCTTAGTAAAGCATGACAAGAATGGAGAAGCATGAATCCTATGTATTCAATTTTGATATGAAGACAATTAATGACACAGTGGAGTGGGGTAAGGGGAGAGCAGAGAGAGAAAGAAGGAGGGAGGGGTGGGGGAAAGGAAGAGCAGAGAGAGGGAAGGAGGGAGGGGGTGGGGTCTTGGTGTGTGCTGCATCTTTTGGGGACAAGGCACAATTGTAAGAGGGACTTTGCCTAACAAATACAATCAGTGTAACCTGGTTTCTTATACCCTCAATGAATGCCCAACAATTAAAAAAAAAAAAAAGAAAATGACAGGGTAGGTGTGGACATTGACCAACATGCGTCCTCCAGATGATGTGGTAGGGCCCCCAAGGCATCCATAGCCTAATCCTGGAACCTGTGAACATGTCCCTTTACATGGCAATGGGGGACTTTGCAGAAGTGATGAAGTCAAGGAGTTTGCAACAGGAAGATGAGACTGGATTCCAGGTGGGCCCGATGTCATCACAAGGGTCCTTATAAGAGGGAGGCTGGTGGGTGGGATTCAGAGAAGCAGAGCCTGGAGCAATGAAGGGGAGGGGCTGAACAAAAAGAATGCTGGCAGCCTGGAGGAACTGGAAAAGTCAGGGAAACGCATCTCCCCTAGAGCTTCCAGAAGAAATGCAGCTCTGCCAGCACCTTGATGTTAGTCCCATCTCAGATTTCTGTCCCCTAGAACTATAAGAGAATGTGTTTGTGTTGCTTTACATCCCTAAGTTTGTGCTAATTTGTCACAGCAGCAGCAGGAAACTAACAGAGATGGGAAACGTGACTGATTGGTGAGTGTGATGACGCAAGCTTGCTGTGGGCTGAGTCCTTCACATTTGTTACTTCCTTTGATTCCAGCACAATACCCAGGGTCAGTTTCTCATTTTCCAAATGTAAAAATGAACTCAAGTACCTTGCTGAAAGCCAGCAAGCTAGTAAGCATTACCAGGAGTGACAGTTGAGCCCAGGTTTCAAGGCTCTCTGAGCTACTGACTCTGTGCTAACCTTCCCATGCAGACAAGGAGATGAGCCCCAGCTTTTTCTGCCTTGGGAGATTGGGGGAAATGTCACCATTGAATGAGCCAATGAATTCAAGAAGAGAAAAGGTGGCTGGGCAAGGTGGCTCATGCCTGTAATGCTAGCACCCTGGGAGGCTGAGGCAAGAGGATCCTTTGAGCTCAGGAATTCAGGACCAGCCTGAACAAGAGCAAGACCCCATGTAAACCATGTAAGGAGATCACAAAGGTGATGAAAGAAGAGAGAGCTGAGGGTAGGAGTTTGGGAAAACTTAGTATTTGAGGGATAAGTAGGAAGGAAAGTAACCATAACAGAAACTGAGAAGCCTCAAAAACATTATGCTCAGTGAAAGGAGCCAGACACAAAAGGCCACCTATTCCATTTATATGAAATGTCCAGCACAGGCAAATCCATAGAGACCAAAAGCAGATTAGTAGTAGTTGGGAGAGGCTGAGGGTTGGGTGGAAATGGGGAGTGACTGCTGATGGGTCCAAGGTTTCCTGGGGGGGGGGGGGGAATGAAAATGTTTTGGAACTAGGTGGAGGTGGTGGTTGCACAAGACTGAACTAGATGACAAGTGGTTACTTTCATGTTGTGTGAACATCTGCTCTGTGGAAAGAAAAGTAACTTTAAAAAAGGAAAACCTCAAGAGTCTTGTGCAGAAATCATGTATGGGGTATGTCAATATTTCTCAATTTTTATTTTTTGACCAAATAACAGTTGTTCCATAGAAGAGATGCCGAGCCTGAATACTCCGTGGGACACAGTTTGAGAAACACTTTCACTGAATGAGACCTCTTTTTAACAAAGAGTACAATCCAGGGGTCTTATGTACCCACAAGTGCCACGACAGTCACCCAGGGGATTTCAATAAAAAGTGAATTCTCTCTGCTGCAAGAATCATTCTTTCACACTGAACATTTGTTAAGCATCCACCATTTTCTAGGTCACTAGAAAGATAGAAAACAGATCAGAAATGGATATTACACCACACATGTAGTAGTAAGAAATTTTAAAAATATATAAAGAAGTGGTAGAGAATTCGGGGTCAGACCCGAGGTCCTGGAATGAACAGAGGTTGGCGACCTGGAGATGGCACAGATGAATACTCCAGGAGGACAACAGCATGAGACAGTTGTGTGTGGGAAACCAAATGCAGGCCTGCCGCCTACGGGACTCTTAGACCTGACTGCACGGTACAGTCACTCAGATCCTTCCCCAGCCCAGTCAAATCAAGATCGCTGGTGGCTGGGGGGAGGTGACACTGTGTTTGATTCTGTTTTTTAAACCTCCCTTGATGATTCTAACACAGCCAGAGTTGAGCCCGGTAGGCTGGATAGGCCATTCCCAACTATGGGATGCAGACCCACTGATGTGCAATTGAGATGTGATTGCTGCTGCTTCTCAAACTGTAGTCTTGTGTAAGCATGTCCTCAGAAGCTCATTAAACACAGATTCCTGGGCGGCACCTGTGAGTCAGTGGGTAGGGTGCCGGCCCCATATACCGAGGGTGGTGGGTTCAAACCCAGCCCCGGCCAAGCTGCAACAAAAAAATAGCCAGGCATTGTGGCGGGCACCTGTAATCCCAGCTACTTGGGAGGCTGAGGCAAGAGAATTGCCTAAGCCCAGGAGTTGGGGTTTGCTGTGAGCTGCGATGCCATGGCACTCTACTGAGGGTGACAAAGTGAGATTCTGTTGCAAACAAGAACCAGATTCCTGGGCCCTGCTGTCAAGATTCTCATTCAGTAGGTCTGAGGTGAGGCCCATGAACTTGGATTTCTGTCATTCTCTCAGGTGTTGTTGCTGGTCAGCTAAAACAACAATGACAACTGCAACAAGAAAATAGCCGGGCGTTGTGGCAGGCACCTATAGTCCCAGCTACTCGGGAGAGTGAGACAAGAGAATCACTTGAGCCCAAGAGTCTGGACACCACAGCACTCTACCAGAGGCAACAAAGTGAGACTGTGTCTCAAAAAAAAAAAAAAAAAATTGGTGGCACCTGTGGCACAGTGAGTAGGGCACCAGCCAAATATGCCGAGAGTATGGGGTTAAAACCCACACCCAGCCAAAACTGCAACAAAAAATAGCCAAACGTCATGGCAGGCACCTGCAGTCCCAGCTAATCGCCTAAGCCCAAGAGCTGGAGGTTGCTGTAAGCTGAGACGCCAAGGCACTCTACCAAGGGTGACAGAGTAAGACTCTGTCTCTTAAAAATACTAGTAATAATAAATAAAAACAAACAATATGATTGCAGTATCTGTTCAGAGGTGATGACACTAATGCAAGCAAATGGTGCCTAACCTGGGGAAATGGCAGTGGAACTGGAGAGAGACACAGATGTGAGAAATGGGCCAGAAATGGCAACTCCATCCTTCCAGGTGTTCGAGCAACTCTTCTTTCATGCTTCCAACCAGTCCATCAGAAAGCCTGCTGGCTCTCCTCCTTCTCCCATCCCATGGCTGCCCACAAAACCACCATCTCACCTTCTCCTACAATCTGTTCTCAACACAGCTCCTCCAGAGATGCTTCCAGGACATAAGCCAGATCAAGTCCTTTTTCTGATCTACCTCATTTGCAATAGCAGCTCAAGTCCTTACAGTGGCCCACAGGCTTGGTAGATCCCACAAGTTCTAGTCCCCTATTATCTGTCTGATATCGCTTTATCCTATTTGCCCACTCGCCCATTCTGCTCCAGCCCTTGGATCTGCTAATTTGTGCTAGCACGTTGCTACTCACAATGTGGTCCAAACTCAATACCAAATTGGAACTAAAAGATCAGCACTTAAGTGCACATGTGGAAGTAAATCTCAATGAAAATCACACGTATTGGGTACAATGCACATTATCTGGGTAAAGGGCACACTTACATGTATAACTTGGACTCAGTCTGCACAAAAACAAAGTTTGTAAACAAAACATATGTACCCCCTAATATTCTGATATTTAAAAAATAATAAACAAAATGTGGTCCCAGACCAGCATCAACTGGGAGCTCATTAGAAATGTAGAGTGTTAGGGCCCACTCCAGGCCCACTAAATCGGTCTGCATTTTATCAAAACTCTCAAGGGATTCCTCTACCCTCTAAATGTGGGGAGGATGCCTCCAGACAGCCTGGCACACTCCCAGCCCTGGGATTCTGCACTGGCCATTTTTCTACCTGAATAGCTTATCCTCTCAGTAGCCACATGGATCACTCCCTGCCTCCTCTACTCAAATGTCACTTTCTCAATGTCCCTACTTAAAATGGCAGCGCCTCCACCAGCAGGGCACTCCTTAACCCCTATGCCACTTTTATTTCTCCCATAGAGCTTATCACCAACTAAAAATGGTGGCCTGCAGGAGGCGGGATAAGGTGTGGAGAGATGAGCTATGGGACTACTTTTTTGAAGCCAAGATTTTGCAGGATTGTTTGACTTGTATGTGCATGTGTATCTTTCACCTGCTTGAGATAAAAAAAGAAACTGCCAGGGAATAAAGACTCATAGAGCCCAAGTTAAGGACCCTGGATTCCAGCAGAAGGTGGAAAAAAAAAAAAAATAAGCACAACAGTTGCTACTTACTACTCAAGCCATAATGAGCCCAGGCACCAAGCGCCATGGAAACGGGAGCAAATAGCCAGGAGGCTCAGCGACTGTCAGCCTGCCAGCTGACAAAATGGAATGCCCTCAGCTAGCGGGTGAACCACAGAAACAAAAGAAAGCCGCACACAGCCGGGTGGGGGTCTGCGGGAGTGTGGGCCTCAGCAATGCTGTGTGCAGACATTTGCAGTCCTCCTCCCAGGAGACGGGACTGCCCTTGCGGGTATGTGGGCCACGTGACTTGCTCCGGCCAACAAAATGCAAGCGAAGCCTGGCAACATCTGTGCAGTTGGCTCTTCTCTTTCCCAGGCCCCTGTGACACCAGCGTCTGGATGACGTGAGGCTGCGTGAGAGAGAATGTGGAGCTCAGCCCAGCTCCTTGGCCAATGGGTGTGAAGTGTGAGCAAGAAATAAACCTTTACGCTGAAAGCCACTGACATTTTTGAATTATCCCCATGGCTAACTTGCAAGCATCTCTTGAGTGCTGCAGGGAGGGACCATTGAGGCAAGAGAATGTGTTTTTTGAGTCCATAGCGATGAGGCTTAATAAAACGTCACAATAGAGCCATCTCCTCTATGTAGGGAGTCATAACTCAAATGTATAGAATGCCCCTTCTTGCTGAAGTGCTGTGAGTAGCCCACGATGTCTGGCTAGACTATTATTTGTTTAAATGTTTGAACAGGGAGATGGGGCGACAGGGTGTGTGCATGTAATCTAGTCTCCTCTTAGCTATAGTCCCCACTACTCCTTATTACTTAACAGCAGCCTATCATCAATCGTGTACACGCCTGCATAGCCCCTGAAGACACTTGGGTTTTCAGCCTTGGCCTATCCATGCATCAGATCCCGTGAGGAGGGTGGAACAGGCATTAGCATCCTCACCTAACAGACGAGAAAACAGAGGCCCTGGAATTCCAAGAGGCTTCAGCAATGACACAAGTGAATGTCAGGGCTGGGGCTAGAACCTGGGACTCCAAGTGTCTCTGTCCAGAGCAGGGTGGGAATGCCCTACTTTGGAGATAGCTGCCTCCCGCTGCTGCAGTCCCCCCAGGAGGTTCATGCGCTGACTGCATGCTCTATTGTCTTGTCAGCCCACATGCTGCTCAAGTTTATCACCAAGCAAATTCCCACTTGTTTTTTAACAGGAAAATCACGATATCCTGAAATGCCTTGAACCAAACCCTGCAGACTCAACAAACAGCTTGCCTCTTAAATCCATAAGCTAAACACGAATCTCTTTGCATTCTTTCAGCTAAGCCATTGTAGCTCTTTTTCTCTTTCAGTCTGAACTTGTTTGTGATAAAGACAGCCAAGAAGAGGAAATTAAAGAGATGACTCAAACAGTATCTCCAAGATGTACTATTAAGTGCAAAAAGTGTGGAAGAGTATGTAATAAGCCCATTTGTATAAATAGGAAAAAATTTGTTTACATAGATATTTATATTTTCAAGAATGTCCCCAAGGATATGCATGAAACATTAGGGTTGTATTTACATCCTAGAGATCAGGAGTGAGAAGATGCCCATGCACTCTCCCCCATGACTCTACCTGAAAGTGCTCTCTGGTGTCATTGCACACTGGAACTTCAGCAATGCCACCCAACAGGGTCACCTAACAACATTGCACAAATCTGACCTAAGGACCAGGCTTTGGAAATTTAAAAGCTGGGAAGAGGCTCTTTGTTACTCTATGTTCTGCATTTCAACACTTCCATTGGTAATGAGTGCAGATGGAATGGCAGAACTTGATTTTGTGAGTGGGCAGGAGGGCCAAAGGATAAACGAAATAACAAGAACTATTTTTATTTAAAAAAAAAAAACAAACTAGTAATACTACAAGTCAAAAACATGATCTTAACACATTAGTATTAATTTCCAAATAGCTCATACATTTCACTAAGGAAATTAAAGGTCAGATCTCCTGTGGATATGACTAGTTATGTGGTTATGCCCATAATATGATGAATACAGGTCTTTCTAGTCTGTTGAGCTGTAGCAATACTGCCCACAAGGATAAAATTCATGGCCACTTACAGTATCTGAATATTGTGTGATTTCATCTATATGAAATGTTCAGAATTGGCAAATACATAGAGACAGAAAGTAGATTGGTGGTTGCCAGGGGCTGGGAGTAGTGAGGGGAAATGGGAAGTGAATGCTAATGAGCATGACATTTCTCTTTGGAGTGATGAAAATCTTCTAGAATCAATTGCAGTAATGGTTGCACAACTAACTCCATGATATGCTAAAAACCACTGGATTGATTCAGATGTAGATGTCTTGGCACAATAACTGGGAGAATGCCAGGAAGGCTGTGTTGACCAGTGTGATGAAAATGTGTCAAACGGTCTATGAAGCTAGTGTATGATGCACCATGATCATATCAATGTACACAGCTATGATTTAATAAGAAATAAATAAATAAATAAATAAAAATAAATAAAAATTATGGTCAGGTGATTGCCATCGCTAACTTACTTTTCAGCCAGAGTTGATAAGCATAGTGGTAGTGTGAAAATTATCACTCATCTTTGGAAAATACTTTCAGTACCTGTTGATGAATTGAAACGTGAACAAAGGCAGGCAAATATTCCCATGAGGTAGTTTACACCCAGTCCTCCAAAACCTCTTATCAGCCCCCCTCACTCCCATGAAAATACAGTTAATATGCAACTTTGGGAAGCCCCCCAGGACCCTAGTGAACACCTCCTCAAGGAAATTCCTTGAATGGTTGATTGCTGGCCTTGGAGAACTGGCTTCTGTGTGTTCCTTCTCGCCTTCCCCATCTGCCTGCAGCCTTTCCAGCCCACATGGGCAATCATCACCCTTCATTGTCCCGTACCATCATTACAATATTGTTATCATCTGAGCTGGAGTCTGACACTTTCTCTAAGACCTTTCAAATAACCCCTTTACTAGGCTTCAGTACCAAACCATTCAGGGCAAATCTCTGCTTTGTGCTTGTCAGCCTTAATAGACTGGATGTCACTTGAGCCTGTAAAAAGTGCCTGCTCCTCAGCTGTCAGTCAGTCCTGGTGGTGTCAGGCGAGAGCGTGGCTGGAGCTGGCTGGATTAGAGGATAGTTACCATAGCTGTCAGATTACTGACAGCCTGACACCCACACTCCCAACTTCTTCTTACTGCATTTGGTTTCTATTGAGCTCTCTGGACCTTTCTTAAGGTGGATCTCTTTGTTGGAAACAGATCATAATTTGGCTAGCATCTTCAGAAGTTGGGCTCCTTTCTTCCCTGTTCTGGTTTTTAGAAAGCCCCTTACTTTGAGCAGCTTATACATTTCAGTGAATATTTTAACCCCATTTCAGCAAAGAGTGCCACCTCCCTACACTTTCCACGTTTATGAAAACCTGTGTGTGTGTCAGTGTGTGTATTTCAGTTTCATCATCCTAATTGCTCCAGGATATAGAACTCCTTACCTCTTCCCCATTTGTAGTATTTTCTTCCTTCTCTTTGGTTATATCTTTGCTCTGGCCCTCACTGGGGAGTGTGGATATATTGCTGACTTATATATGAATGTTTGTGTGTATACATACATGTATACACACATACACATTATACATATACGTATATATCTAACTAATCAAAGGCAGTCCGCTAAGGGCCAAGGCAGAAAGAACAAGTTGGTAACTCTCCAAACTGTGCCTTAGTTAACATTCACCTTCAATACAGCCAATTAGTGAATGAAATTTATACCCCTCTCTCTTCTCTTTCCACTTTTTATTCATTCCTTTTCTTTCTGCCTCCTTTGCTTTTTTTTTTCCTTTTCACATTTTTTAAAGGTTTACTATCTTATAGTTCCCAGGCTGGACAGCAGGAAAACTAAAACAAATGTGACTACACCCCGTACACAAGTTCAAAACTGCCTGCTCACATTCCTCAGGTATGTTTGAATTTCACAGTCTTTTATTTCTGACCAGGGAGCTGAGCTTAATTAACACTTTCATTTACTTAGCCAATAATCAAGGCTGATTTGCTTTTATTAACCAGGCTTTGGGACCAGAAATGCAACTTTTGCACAATCTTAAATTTGCTTACTATTCTAACCTGCCATGGAATTAAACTTAAGTCTGCATTCTGAGCACACCTCTAAGCACTCACAGAAATGAGCATGCTTAGTGCTATGTAAGTTTAATGGAGAGAAAGTTCTAGGCTTCAGAAAACCTGCTTGTACCATGGGAAAGTCACTGCATCTTCCTGAACCTCAGTTATCTTTTCTCTAAATTGTGAATAATAATACATGTACTTATCTGCCAAACTTAGAGGTTTGGTCTTTCATCCCTATGTACAAAGTCTGACAATTAAGGTCCCCAACTCATCCTAGAAAAAGTGGTGCATACCTCATTGCTGCATATCACCATGGTCACCTTTGAACTACTGCCCTTGGGAAGCTATGCACTGATGCCAACTCCTGGGTCACCCTTTAAAAGCAATTTATACCAAGGTGATAAAACCTTACTGAGTTCTTTGTGCAGGGCTGCACACTGTAAGTGCACACTGACAAGTTCACAAACTTAATTGTCAGGTCATGTAAGATGACAGCCCTGATGGCCATTCCAGAAAAAGAGTTCCAAAATTGCTTTGAAGGGTGGATTAGGCCTGGCATCCATGCATAGCTTCCAAGGGCAATTGAAGGTGACCATAGTGATATTCAGCATGAGGTATTTGGCACTTTTTCTAGGAAGAGTTCATGAACTTAACTGTGAGACCTCGTATATAAGAAAGCACTTTCCAAAGTACAAGCTTGGTATCACACGTGCAAATTGTGATAATAATAACTATTACTTGGTGTGGTTATAGATAGGGTTGAAATCCACACTAGATTATTTAGACTATATTATTCATTCTTATTTCCTTGGCCCCATATACTTTGCTTTTATTTTTCTCGCATAGAAACATAAAGCTGAAAAAAAAAAAGTGTTCTCCAGTAAATATAACACATTACATATTGATTAAACGTATAAACTCACACTCGAATCAGGAGCCTTTAGTGGTCTTCCCTGGTCCTTACAATGCTTTTAAAAATGTTGTGGCTTTTGAAGACCATTGTTTTTCAATGAGCCCAGCAAATGGTTCAAATTAAAATGAGTTATTATCTACCTCAGTTGCTTGGTAATTTTGTATTCCTTATAATTCTGAAAATTTGACAGAATAAAGTTTAAACCAGAGATTGAAAAATGTAGTAAACATATTAGAAAAGGTGGGGGGTGGGAGAGGAGGTACAAGAACTTTAGGTTTTCAGTGCCAAAGCCAAAGACATATTTTTTTCCAGCACTTCCTCCACATTCCAAAAAATATTTTTTTGAAATGAAAAGACCCTTATATTTCACCCAATTAAATGTTGGAAAACAGCCTTTCAATGTTATTTACAAGCATTCAGAAGTTTTAAATTCAACCAAGTCCTCCACATTCTCGCTTTGCTCCAACACACACTCTTTACACGGTGTGCTGTTGAGGTTGTCGACTCAGTACCACAATAACCATAGGCTCAATTATTCACCTAAGTTGGCGGAAAGCATCAAATCTAACGAAATGATAAGTGGGTTGTGAACATGTTTATTTGCAAGTGTTCTAGCCATATTGTTGCTCAACTTCTTGGGCAAAGATTCCATTCCAAATCAGCGATTTAAATGCCTTTCACATCTGAGTCCTTCCTGAGCCTGACTTGTGCATGCAGATGTACATTTTGCAAAGGGGTTGTCATAGGGAAGCGGTTCATCTGTGGCCACATGGCTGAGAAAGATGGATGAACAGAACCCCCAGCATAGCTTGGTATCATAATTAGCTGAGGTAAGAGATTGGCCAAATTTTAGCAAACACCACTACTTGTCTAACCAAGAGTAGTAAGGGTATTCTTCATACCTCCTTTTCATGTGCTACTTTGGCCTAAATTCTAATGTGTAAAACCCCATAACCCATATGGGCAATGCCCGCAGTATAAGCCTCCTGTTTTCTACTACAAGTTTTAAAAGAAGGCAGCTATTCCTAGGATCATAGGCTGACTGTATGACTACTAGTTATATGACATTGAGCCTCAGTTTCCTCATCTGTAAGACAGATAAAAATGCATTTAAAAGATTTATATTGATTAAATGGGATCGTTTATATAAATATGGCATGGTGCCCAGTACAAAGTAAGTGTCTAATAAATAGGGGTGATTATCATGACTATTATTATTACTGCTATTTGCAGTCTTGTCCTAACATAGGCTCTCAGTTCTCTAAGACTTTGTGAAAAGCAAAAGAAACCTCCAAGATGTTAGTCTTCTTCCTGCCCAACCCTATGCAGGTGGTACATTCCTATTCATTCATGCAGTCATCAAGTGCATTTATTTATTCATTCATTTACTAAACATAGCAGAACCTCTGTAAGTTGACCACCCACAGGACCATAGCAAATTGGCTAATATGTGGTTATGTGGTTGACAAGGAACTAGGCCTGCTATACTGATAAGTTCGTGTGGTGCATGTCAGGTCTGTGAAAATTAGGTCAACTTAAGGAGGTGGTCAATATAGAGAGATGGTCAACCACGGAGGTTATGTATTTAGGGGTCTACTGTGTGATAGACACTAGATCAGCTGAAGAGTCGAAAAGATGAGCATCACTTAACCTCCGGAGGTTCTTAGTCAAATGAAGTAGAAAGATATGTTAACATTCACAAAGATGCAGTTAGAGCTACAAGAGAAATTGGAAAATCTGACACACAGAGTGCTTAGGAAGTAGCATGTTCTTCTGCTAGAAATGTCAGGAAAGGCTTCCTAGAAAAAGAAGACCTTTGTGCTGAGTCTGGGCATTAGGGCCTTTATGTAATGCAAAGACTTCTGCTGAGTGGAATAGGGGCAGTGGGGAGACTGCAGCCCATGGCAACTGTGGTGGGAGAGTGACTGGCCGGTCTGGAAAGGCAGGCTTGGGTCCAGTTGGAACCCAGGCTTTCCTCAAAAGTTAGGGATGCATTAAAGGATTTGAGCAAGGGAACACAGGATTAGCTTTGCATTCTAGAAAGATCACTCTGATTGAAGGATAATGGATATTTTTATGCCAAGGACAAAAGTCATCAGAGCATCAGGGACAGTCAAAAAGGAGGGAATACATCCAGAGATGTGAAGAACACAGCCAGGCTTCCGGAGAGCTGAAATTTGGGATCTAAGGAAAGTGGGGGTCCAGGGTGGTTCTGGGGTTCTGACTCCGGTGGGTCAGGGTAGAGTCTTCACTGAGTGGGTCTGGAGGGAGAACCTATGGGTGAGAAGGGCTGAGCCACAGGATGGATGAGTTTACAGTTGGGCTAAACTAAATAGAAGATGTTTCTGGGACATTTAATGAAAATGTTTAATATATATGAGGCACTTAGAGGAGAGATCTGGAAGATTTGGGTGTCTTAAGAGTGGGTTTGGTGGTGAAGCCAGAGCTGTGGATGAGGAGATGGCTGCTGAGAAGGACCCCAGGTAAGGCCGGGGGGTGGAACCCTCTCAGCCTCCACGGTTAGGGACGGAAGGAAGAAGAGCATGAGCAGAGTCCCAGAAGGAGCAGCCGTGGGAGCCGGAAAAGCCACCAGGTGGGTGACTGGGAATGGGGGAGGGGCCGCAGCTTTTATTTCTGAGCGAAGCCAGGTAAGCTGAGGGTCCCTGCATGGAGGATTACCAGCAACCCCAGGGATGGGAGTTCAGCTGTGCCTGGGGGATAAGAGGATGTTAGGCAGAGGGGTCAGGGAGAAAGGTGCGTATTTCTAAGCTTATGGGGTGGTGAGAAGGACTGGCTGAGAGGGAGAGGTGGAGGATTACAGGGTTATCAGAGTCCCACTTTAGGGCTCAAGTCACACCTCTTGCATGCTGCTTTATTTTCCTTACCGCATCCTTGATTGTGACTTGCAAATCTTTAAGCCTGTTCCTTTAGCCCTCTCAGATAGATACCCAGTTGAAAAATATGTAACGAATTGAAAGAATTAGCATGTGTCATCTCCAAGAATCCCAGGTGGCTCAAAAAAGTCCTGAGTAGCTTCAGCTCCTTGTTGCTGTTCCGTAACCTCTCCTTCCACACTGATTGCATCACTGCCTCCTGGAAAGCCCGACAGGTATGGCACCCTCCTCGCCTAACCCTGCTTTCTTCCTCTCAGCAGGCAGGAGTGACGAGCTGCTGGGAACCGTCAGCTGAGGCACCCAGAGACCTGGTGTCCCCGCACAGCTTCTAGCCCTTCCTTCCCTAGACTGCACCAGCGCCTGCCTGGGCTGAGCAGCAAGAGAGAGACATCTGCAGTATCTGATGACAATCATCTCTGATTAGAGTGTCACTACGTAGCACCAGCGAGCCGGGGCTACAGCTAATTAGCTGTGTGGGGCCAGCTCCCTGTTTACTGGAACCATACTAACAAGTTGCAGCTTTTCCAGCGCAGGCGAGTTGTTGCAGCAATGCCAGCCAGGAACCCTTCACTCCAGCAGTTCAGGGGCAGAACTGCTACTTCCTCACTACACTAAAACCATGAAACATCCCTGTCTTTGTCCTGAGAGCCACTTTTGGTGTATGTCCCCACCTCTGTAAGCTGTCATTTCTAAAGACAGTACCGGAATAAATTGCTTTATAGGATCCTATATTATTCTAAGTGGGCTTGCACTTTTAAATTAATATTCCCTACTTTTACTTTTGAGCAGTTCTTTGGCTGTGCCAGGGAATCAGCTAAGGCTGAGACATGTAGATCAGGCTTCTCATTTGAGTTCAAAGGGTGAAAGAAGACAATGGGTGAAAAGACTGAAAACGCAATGGGAATCAAGGGGACAAGCTGTATCTTATCCCATTAGTGTTTGATAGATTTGATCCATTGTTCATGAACATGATGTATTTGAGGATATACTTTTCTTCCAACTTTTGCTATAGAACCAGCACAGTTGAAATCATTTTCGAAATATTTTTCTAAGCTTTCTTCAACATAAGGCAAAATTTCTCTTTTTCATTCACCCATTATAAGGGTTTCTCTGATAACCTGAAGAAACGATGTACTATTTTGCAGCTCCCATTTCCTTTAGAAACAAATCTAACTTAAAACAAGTGAATCAGGAACAGTTGGGGAAGGTGTTCGTGCTGATATATCTCTTATTATTATTATTATTATTATTATTCTGTTTGAGCATGACTTTCAATGTGGTATTTAATTTAGGTGCTGTTTAAAGTTCATTTATTTATATTTACCATCAAAAGCACAGTTAGGGTGGGTTACAATAAAGCTGCATATTTAAAAATTCCAAAATGTCTTAAGCACTGTCATTCATTTTGTTTACTTTCATAATTTAAAACAAGCAGACTCTTTTTTTTTTTTTTTATAATGAAAGTGCCGGGTTCTTTTTCCCCTTAACTTTAAACAAAATGCTCTCTCCAGGTGGAAAGTTGATTACCAATCTTTGGTCTGGAGGTACATTTTACAGCTGTTTTAAACCTATGAAAGTGGGTCTTATATTAGAAGTGCTGACACAGCCTTATCCACTCTGTATCGGCATGAACTATAGCGCTGTAATAAGCAGTTATTATGTATGTGTAAAAATAATGAGAGGCCATGTCTGAAGAGAGTTAATGTAAAAATGCTAAGCAATTATAGTTGGTTATACGGGATAGGTTAATATTCCTTCATATGGCTGCACTTTTTCTTCCTTTGTCCTCCAGAACTCCTAATGAAAATTTTGAGACCTGCCTGTAATGATAAGCAACCATTCACACGTCCTCTGTGTCAAGGCTGCTGCATTAATGCTTCCCTTCATATAACATTTTGCATAGCCTAAAGCATCTATTAAAATCCTTTGTAAAATTCATGAAACAAAAGTGGTGGGTTGAGTCTAAGGGGAGAGAAAGTAAGCTGCTTATTAGCAAAAAGTCAAAAACACAGGGCCAATTACAGATCTGAACAAGAAGGGCTAAGGAACAGCGTGGGGAGTAATTCTTTCTTCAGCCCAATGGGCTCAAGCGAGGGGCAGGTTAGATGAAAATATAGCAACAGTCTGAGCAGTAATTAAACGGAAATGTTTGGAGTTAGAAACAGCTCTATAACAACGGAAGGAAATGCTCAACTCAAACAATTGTCTGGCCTCACAGAGATGGTAAATTGGAAGGATTTAGGGGTCGCTCCCTAAAGGAGAGACTGGGGGTAGTGAAGGGGAGCAGGGGCTCAGGAGATATGTAAAGAATCTGTTTGGTATTTCAAATGTTATAAATTAGACAGAGAGAGAGAGGGAGAGCAAGGGAGAGGGAGAGAGAACACATACCTTTCTACTGAACCAGCAACATAAAACTGAATAAACCACAATAAGATTGCCCTTTTTCTGTTATAAACTTGGCATTAAGCTTGTCATGTTCAATGACAGCCTACTAGGCCTCATGCTTTACCCTTTGGAATTTGAAAGATTGGCAGGTGTCATGATTTCCTTAACATAAAAGACCTTGCAGATAATGTTCACCATGCACATTTATACTTCCCTAACTCCACTTGCCTCATCTCAGTATCATCAGGTGAGATTTCCACACAGGCTGTTGGTGCTGGGGCTGCCCAGACATGTATCTGGCCTGAGGATAGTGTTTACTGCCAAAGGAGCTTGCGGTAGAGGCTGTACTTTTAAGATTCTCCTTAGCAGTCTAAACATGCCTCACATTTACAATAATGAGCTGCTTTGTAGAGAGCGTCTCTCTGAGAGCATTGTTACTTTTCTTTGAAATGTTGAATGCTACCAGAATGGCTTTCCTTGACTTAAGGCTAGAAACAGGGTTCCATTTAAACAATAATCCCTTCTCTTTGCAACTGCCCACCCCGACTAGATCCTTCCAGTAACTCCAAGAGGGTAAAAAATGAACATTGAGAGAAACACAAACTCCTATTGAAGGCTGAGAGTTCCATTTCATCTGGCATCATCTAAGGGCACCTGCTTGCTACTACCCAGTGCCACTGGAAAATAAATAAGTAAATTTTTTCAGAGCAATTGGTGGTCAGAATAAGAATCTGACATTTTTCCCCCCAACTCAAAGAGAAGGATTGAGCAGTTAGCTACCTACTAACCATTTAACAAAAGAATTTCACATGAAATTTCAATAAGTCTGACCTCACACATCTTTATCATTTTATTAGAGAAAAAAAATAAATATACAAAAGGAGACAGAATAATATATCCCCACCTATTCTCATCATCCAGCTTCAACAAATATCTTGTGCTTGTGGCCGTTCTGGCTTCATTTAGGCCTCTGCTCACCCCCGACCCTGTACTGTTTTGAAATAAACCCTAGGCATCATTTAATTTATCATACTTGGAAATATTTCAGTAGGTATGTCTGAAAGATAAGAATCCGTTGGCATTTTTTAAAACAGGTCAAGGAAATACTTTGAACCTCAGATCTTTTAACATTTTTGTGAGTTTTTTCCACCATGCATTTCTCAAAATAATACCACATACTACATGTTGGACATATAAAAAAAAATCCAGGAGCACCACCAGTTTCTCATTTGCTTCAGGCGAGTTCTCACTTGTTTTGAGATTTGGGTAACTGAACTCTTCTTCAGTGAGCTATTATCATATTATTTGCAAATGGTCATGTTTGGCCTTCAAATAAATCATAGCGTCAATATATCTATCTTCTTAGAAACTGGTGCTGTGGAAGCTTGGCTCTAAAGGGTGTATTGGACACTCAAGTGCTAAGTTCTGCATTAGGTACGAGAAGATAGTCAAGGAATCAAGGACAGAAAATTAATCTCCCCTTTCACTGAACCCAAATTTTGTTAGACATCTTACTGGGTTTATGCTGTTCTCCTTCTTTATTGGCAAATGTTCCTAATCCGTTTTTTCCTTAACTGCCAAGAAGATAAATTTGCTACCATGTAAACTCCCCAATCACTGGTGGAGAGGACTAAGTCTTGCAAAGAGAAGTATCTCTCATCTTTATGCATAAATTATAGACATATAAAAAGAAGTTGTTTTATTTTAAAAACATCTACATAGATTTATTTTTTGAATCGCAGAAAAACATTTTGCTCCTTTAGTTTCTTATCCTCAATAATTAGCAAAAAAAAGTGATAATTTTAAAGTAGCAACATATCTCTCTGATCTCTTTAGAAAAACCACAGGGGTAGACTTGATTATTTGACTAGACAAGTTGATGTAATTTTTTGGGGGGAGTGGAAGATATTGATTCTTTAAAACATTTTTTATTGTTATGTACAAAATAATCCATAACATAAATTTGAGTTATAAAGCATAATATTAAAATGAGTGGCATGAATTTCCACTGAATTTAAAACTACCCCATCACCAAAACTGATACCTCCAATGTATTCCCACCTCCTGATGTAACTTCTATCCTAAACTTCTATTTATATCATTTCATAGACTTATAAAAATGATTTAGCTATATGTGTGTATATTATTACAATTGTTTTGTTTGGGGGATTAATAATGCTATCAAATTGTATGTGGTCTTTTGAAACTTGATTTTCTTCCACATTATGTTTCTAAAATTCATTCATAATGTGCATGCCTATGATTTGAGGAATCATTCATTTTCCCTACTGCATAGTACTCCATGGTGTGAATACAACACAATTATTTCTCCATTATCCTGGTACTGTGTGATTTCTAGTGTGTTTGTTTGCTTGCTATTATTATAGACCATAGTGCTGTGGATGTTAATGGTTTTCCTAGAATGCTCATGTATGCAAGAATTTCTCCAACATTGATTTCTTTTTTTTTTCTCCTAAAATCTCATCAATGGTACTGGGGACTATATTGCTATTATTTCTATTATTAAAGCCCTATTGAGTTTCACTAATTAAATTAATTTCAAGTGAAAAAATGATAGTTATCATGTTTACAACAGTAGGACCAGGGATCTTAACTTAACAGTGGGAAGGTTTGCAAGTATTGAATCACCAAGCCCTTGAACTAGGAGTGAACCAAGGTAATGCAGCCAAAAGTTTCTGAACTGAAGGACCCACAGAACTGCTCAAGGCAACTGTGCTGGCAGCGGCTTAATCCATTTGCTGAAAGAGGTTGAGTTAATTGAAAAAGAACATAAAAGGAAACAGACTCATTTCAAGCCAAATGATTGTGGGAACTTTGTTTTTTTTCAAGAAAGCTTCATAAACAAAACAAAACAAAAGGGAAAATAACCCACATGGCTTCTATCTCTGGAATATTAAATGAAAATGCATGTTTGGCAAAATACCTCAGAATTTTCTCAACTATTATCTCCCTATAGTTTCACTAACATGTTAACCTACTTAGAGCAATTAGTGCTTCATTAGTAAGGCTAACTAACTGTTGCCGGGCCCTGTAATGATTTGCCAGGCTTTCTAGATACAAGTGCATAATCAATGTTTTCCAATTACTTCTATAGTGCAACCACTATTTCAAATAAACTAGATAATAATACAAACCCATTACTGGAGCTGAAGTAGCAGAGGCATTTAATTGCAAGGCAGTTCTTCTCAGCTTTTAAAATTTTTCACACTAATGAAGTGTCATACAAAAAAGTTGTATTGATTTTTCCACCACATGGCTTCAACCACAAATATGTAATTATCCCTTTTATATCTAGCTGGGGGATTAAAATAATCTATAGTATATAGCCTTTACTTATCCCTGATGGGTTTAGTAGTACTTTTACCCTTTTCAAAATATGCGGTCTTTTGATGAATGAACTTTAGACAAAAACGTTGCTTTATCTGTTTCAAATCTTTGCTTTTTCTGGTCAGTTTGTGTGCAAGCATTGAATTCTGAAATCTTGAGCTTCCAAAACCTCTTAAAGAACACATTCTAGTATAATTTAATTTATGGACAGCATCATAGATATTGTTCTCTACTAAAGAAATCAACATGGGTGCACAGGATTGCACATTATCACCATTACATTTGCATTTCACTATAGTTACATTTTCATTCATAGCCAACATTTTATTAACCATGTTATATTTTTATACAAATAAAGTGGTCTAAACATTATTTGGAGCCAATTATTCCCCAGGTTTTTAGAGAAAAAAAGAAAGAATAATCCACTGGCATTACATTTCTTATTTTCTCATCACAGTTTGGTCAATAAAAGAAGGGGGGCAGTATTTTCTTTATGAAAAGAGAAAGTCATTATAAATATGAAATAAATTTTGCAGAGATCAGGAATTAATGCTGGGGAAGCATAGTGCATTTTAAATGAGCTTGTCTTCCTTGATGTTTTTACACATAAATTGGTCCTTTCAACATTTTCTTGAAAATTCTTTGGTTACATTTTAACATTATTTCAATTATAATCAATGTAAAAGCAAATTCAAAAGGGTAAAAAAGCACAACAGAAATATCTGCAAGACCTTGTTCTTAACATACATATGTCAAAATTCTCTCTCTATAGTTTCAGTAACACGTTTAACCTACTTACCTCCCTGAGTTTCCCCAGATGCAAGGATTTTCATGATTTCTTGCCTTTCTGTGTTTGTGGTTTAGGGAAACACGCACAGTCAAATTATACACTGTATTCCAGAGCCTGAAAATTCTGTCAAGGTGACTGTGGATATTAAAAAATGTTATAAGTCAACACTGGAAAATCTTGAAGCAAAAATATAGTGGAGTGGAAATATAAACTTATGTTTTTGGTGATGTTTTAAACCCAGGTATTTCATATTCACTTTAAAAATTATCCAAGCAGAGCTTTTATGGACAAAGAATGGACTAAAAAGGATTGCTTCATACCACAAAAAGCAAGCTAAAAGTATAAATACCCAAAGTTACCCTGTTTATGTAGCTCTCAAGATCATTTATAGTATCTTTAGTCTGTTTTCAAAAAACTTGCAAAAATTCCCTTTTAACTATCAATTTTATGTATTGTAAGGGAAGCAACACATGGACAAATGTATCTTTAAAATAAATAAAATTATGAATTTAAAGGCCAGTTATGTACACTATTCAGATCTAACATCCATGGAAAATATCCTTCCTGGTAGAGGTGACATCTGCAGACGAAGGATAAAGGTAAATGAGAAAATGGATAAAGTAGGGCAGCAGTGATACTAAGGAAAGCTACAGTTTATTTTTAAATTAATTCACACACAAAATGTTTTATTATTGATTTCTTCTTAAAAAAAAAAATGCCCTTGAGGTTTATTCCACATGATTCTTCCTATATGGAGGATTAGTTTCCCTGGCCTTCTGTAGTTTGCATTTCTTATATTTTAAAACATTGAGCTAATTGTCTTCAGGGATCCAGGGAAGCAGTGGTCATGTCCATGCTGGCACTAGTTGGGAGGTGAAATATTCCTTCCCATGGAATATACAGTGTTTGTTTCAACTCTTATTTCCTCACGGTACATACAGGATATGTGCAGCCTTATGTGGTGGTAAAATAGAAGTAAGAAATATGACTGTATCAAAAACAGATTATCATCAAGAATTGTGAGAAAGATAAAAAGTAGAATTTCTGTCAAGAAGAAAGAATGAGATGAGCTCCACAGTATAGATTTCAACTCCCAGGTCTGCATGTGAGTGGGAGTCGTGCATGTTTCCCGGATACTAAAACGCCATTACCTTGACCGTCGACATGAAGCGATCAGAGTCATATTTATTGATGAAATGCTCAGCTCCCACCCTGCCGCACTGAGTGTGCATCATGCAGCTGTCAGCAGAGCCAGGGCACCACCGCAACGAGTGCTTGTGACATTTCCCTTTCATAATTTATGAAAACAAAAGATCTTGAAGTTTGTAAGACATCAGAGTAATTTTAAAACAGTCTCCAGGAAGGCTATGTTGTGGTCCGTAAAATAAGCACTTTCCTGGCTTATGGTTGTTAGGAGAATCAATTACAAACCAAATTAGAACCATAAACACGGCTGTTATTTAAAGGATTCTAATCCTGACACAGGGTTCCAAGTACAACCAGCTATTTAGGGAGGTGGTTAATTACCATCATCCCAGAGCGTAAGACTCTTCATGGTGTGTGATACTTTCTCCTTCATGATTTCATAGGGGTTTTATAAGTTTAAGACCCTAAAAAGCCGCTTAAAGGTTTTACTTCTTCAAGATGATATTTTTCATCTGTGACATTATTTGGTAGATAAAAGATATAGCATTATTTAAAACTAAGACAGTAAGCAAGGAGTGGAAGGATTTGACTCTTTCATGCCAATGATACTAGATTTGATTGAACTACGAAGTCAGTAATACCATTGAACGGTAATTTGGGTGGAGGCAGATCTCCCTGACAAAAAATTACCCCTGAATGAATCATAACAAATTTTACACCACTGTGGGATCTTTCATGTGCATACACGTATTTTTTAAAAGTAGAAAAATCTTGATATATGACTTATGTGAATACATGCATTTTGGAATTGAGTGGACTTTATACTTTACGTTATTCAAGTATAAAACTAACCAAGAAAAAAATCTTACTGCTTTTTTTGTTTGTTTGTTTGTCCTGTTTTGTGATGGTTAGGTGGAGGAGAAAGGAAGACTAGAAGGAAACATCACTGGACATACCCTATGATTAGACATAAATAAAAAAGGAAGTATAATTTTCACATTCTTGTTCCATTCTGCCTAGAATACCTATGATCCTACCTACTATACAACAACAAAATTACATCAAATAGGAATACGTTATCCATACATAAGATGATTTCATTATTAAAATTAATTTTATCTTAGTATCTTCTCATCTATTCCAAACAGAAAGCAATTTATGTTTGTATTTTACTCACAAGAAAGTTAAGGTAGAAATTCAATGAATGCTTGTAAAACTAGTTATTCAAACATATGCGAATTCCTAAAAAAAATGACCTTAAGCAATTAAAGGCATGTGGTATTTATATTTTTAAGGCTAGGATATTTTGCTCAGTAAAATATCCTCAAGTCTTATCCCAGGGACAAGACAGGGAAAGAGGTTGTCTTGCATCAAGTGTATGGAGAATGGGGCCACATTCTATCTGACAGGTAGCCCAGGAAACAGAAAAATGCTCAGAACCACCCCTCCTCCCTTGTGCTGGCAGCCCCGAGGCCCCTACTCCAGGGCCACAGTTCACATGCCCCTAACCAATGCCCCTAACCTAGAAAGGACATAGGAATAGATTAGCGCCTTTTGGACCTGACTGTGAGCAACTCTGGTTCTCACACCTGACATACAACCCCTGCCAGGAGCTACCGGTTCCTCTGTGACTCTTCCCAAATTCCAACTGCTGAAAGTCATTGTTTAGGGGGGATTACATGTCACAGATAGAGCTGAGAGAAAGAATCTATCAAAAAAGAGACATTTTGACCTGGAATCCATGGCCCCCTAACGTTGAGTTCTTTTTTGTCCATACCTGTGGCTCGTATCAGCTTCCTGATCTTTAAAATGAGGCTCAGGGATGATTTGAGAATTAATTGAGATAATGCTTTGTAAAACACAGACCTTAGTGGCTGGCAAAATGGAAAGCCCTCAATAAGTAATAGCTACTATTATTGTTGGTGGTGGTGTTCGAAGCACCAGATATAAATGCCCCTGTGAGTGTAGATGTGTGTGTCTCTCTGTGTGTCTTTCTGTATTCCAACTATGCATGTGCACCTACCATATTTCCTCCTGGATTCGAAGTCTATGTGCCTATTACCCAAAGAAGAAGAAGGAAGGACCTGGGTTTACAATGAGAGGAGAAGAGAAAGAAAAGAGAAGTCTTGTTACTTGACCCTCCTTCATGAAGTAGGCATTCTTTCAACCCTTCCCCTTCACTCCCTCCAAACTGGGGCACCAGTCCTGATAGATGGGGGAGATCCCACCCGGTTTCTGCTGTCAGTTCGTGTTCCAGATCCCCTCCCCCTTACTTGTGTCTCACAGTGCCGAAGCCAGAGGAGCAGTGTTGCACAGGCGTTGAGATGAAGCCTGTCAGACAGCATCAGAGCTGAAAATTACAGCTGATTAAAGGAATAAAAAACCTCCAAGATCATTTGGTATTCTCGAAATTGACAAGCGAAGGCGCTACCCCTTTAAATGTCTGGTTGGTCTCTCAGCCCGAGATGGAGGTTTTCTGGAACTCTGTTTATAACCCTGAGAAACAGAAAGGAGTGAACTCCCAACCTTTTATGAAGCTTTAAAAGCTTTGTTTTCACTCTCCAGTGTTTTTTTTAATCATAAAAACAAAAACACCAGGAAACTTTAGCTTGAGCATAAACAGCACATTTTCCTAACAGAAGTAAAGGTTCAAAAGCCTAGGAAGCAAACGCGTGTGCATAGCGGCAGCTGTAGTTTGTTTTCCAGGGGGTTAAAAAAGCTACAAAGCCCTGTTTCCCTTTCTAAAGGAGCATAGGAAACGATCTCCTTCACAGTGGAAATAAAAATGTGAAGTTGGTACTTACCAACGGTCACACTAATATAATGCCCTCTAAAAAGCCTGCGATAACCGTATTCACAGCCATTAAATTCAGGGCTGCAGTGGAAGCTCGCAGTAACGTCGGCCTTACAGAGGCTAGTGGTGCACAGCCTCAAATCTTCCTTCTACTCACTGTGTTTTCTGTTTGCTGCTCTTTATGGGAGCACACATTTTTATTTTTTTATGGATGTTAAAACATTTATAACTGTACAAGGTCAATGCAGAAGCCTTGCATCGAAACTGAAACTACAAGTAGCCACAAGGGACGGATTAAGCCTAGAAGAAGCTAAGGTGAACACTGCAAATGTGTAATGGCTGTTTCAGGATGCTTGTAGCAAAATGGCAGCCTGGAATAGATAAGCCAGTGACTATGAAGAGTATCACAAGATCAACTTGTATGTGTGGGCTGCCCTGGTGTCCTGTGGGGGTCTCCATTCTGCTTCTTCCTACTCTCAATCCCCCAGCCCCCCCATTCTTCACAGTTTACCCTACTGGTACCCCTACCTCCCTACATGGTGTATGTCTGGTCCTCTGGGCCCCACCTAGGACTCAGACTGGCCATGTGTCTTAAAGATGCTTGGGGTTTTACTTAAAGGCATCTATTGTAAGTCTCCTAGTCTGATACATACTTGGTAATGAAGAGATTTATCACCAAAAGATGGGGACTGCTGGACACTGTAGCTCATGCCTATAACCCTAGCACTTTGGGAGGCTGAGGCAGGAGGATCACTTGAGGCCAGAAGTTTGATACCAACTTGAGCAAGAGTAAGACCCTCCCTCCCCCTTTTCTACAAAAAATAGAAAAACTAGTCAGGCATGGTGGTGGGCACCTGTAGTCCCAGGTATGTGGGAGGCTGACGTAGGGGAATCTCTTAAGCTCAGGCTTAAGTTCAAGGCTGTGGTGAGCTATGATTGTCACTGTACAACAGCTTGGATGGCAAAGCAAGAGACTCTGTCTCTTAAAAACAAACAAAAAAGATGAAGACTCCCATTACAAATTTTCTTCAAACATTTGAGAGAATTGACCAGCTGCAAAATGCTATCTCTGATTACCCCAGGCCTCAGTTGTTACAAGTTTAGTCCCTCAGAGAAAATCAATAAACCCATAGGGTTCTTTGGAACCCTGCGGATGTAGGAAGCTGAATAGGAAGGAGAAAGGGGAGAAGGCCTATTAGTTATATTGGATTTCTGTGTCCAACGAAGAAGAGGAGGTTCTGTTCCTGAATTCTCTTTGCTAGCTGTGTGACCAGGGACAGTTTGCTTTATTTCTCAGGTTGTTGGTGTTCTCCTCTGTAGCAGGGGGATAAGCCTATCTACCCCGCTGCCCAACTGCTATGTACAGCACTACACAAATGTTAGATTGTGCCCACTTACACAATAGTAAAATAGGCAAACTTCTAGAAAAAAATACTGGTCCAACAAGCAGAAGACCACCATTCTAAAATCTGCTTCTTCACTAACTAAATCTCTGTCTCCATTTCATCTGTAAAATGGAGTAACATGCCAGTCATATTGCCTTGCAGAAGATAAAGTACCATTTATGAAAATGCTTTGAAATTTTCATGCCATGCAAATGTGCACTATTGTTATTTCTATTATACAATAGAAGTACTTTACAAAATGTTTTGGGGATGTCTAAATTTAACATCTTTAGCTATTATTCTCTTTAAAACCTGAGATTCCAATAAAAAAAAATACATGAAAATGTAACACTTTCCCCTGAGACATCCAGTCTCAAAACATTGTTATTTACAGATTTTTGTTATTCACAGATTTCTCTTTTCGAAATGGCATGTCCTCTGGCAATCTTCCTTCTACGATTAGTCAGAGACTTCAAAGCAATGTCTACCATTTCAACCTTCATTTGAGAAGCAAGAAGTTCAAATTTTTGCCTATGTGACTACAAGCAATGAGATTGATTGTGGTTATTAATTTAGTCAATTCAGTAAATGAACTGCTCCAATGGCTGGTCCTTTCGTTGAAAATCAAACTGTGTATCCTCTCACATCACAGAAATGCTCCTGTCCTAAGGAAGATTCTAGACTAGTTGGGTAGAAGGACACACATCAAGGGAAATTAAACATTTCTACCAGGTGTACAAGGATGGCCTTCCACTGGATTTCTTTGTCTCTTTTACTACAAATCACTTTCAGAAGGATAAATCGGGTTCAGCACCCATGTTAATTATTAGCAGTATTCCTAAATCCTCTAACCTTTACCTGTTGCACTGGTAGATACCTAAGGGCTTGAGGATAATAATTTATGCCCAGATTTTTGCCTCTTTTGACTTTAGTTTTGATATCACATCATGATTCAAAGCTTGGTGCACCATAAATTTTCTCCAAATGTGTAGTAATTCCTATATGCAGTCCAAAGTTATGATTCATTTATACTGGAGTGACAGCATAATACCTATGTGTCAGAATCCATTAAAACTGTTCAATGTCTTCTGTTTATTTTTAGAACCAATTGAGACTTAACTGATGGTGAAAAATATACAGTCAAGTGTGTTTATTTCACCTTTACAAAGAATCCGTTACAGTCCCAATTAATTTGTTATTCCTGTCACAACAGGTACTGGAAACTTCAAAACTGTCATTACTGTTTCTGCCTTTCTTTTGAGGCCTTGTGTTTATTTTTAACCCATTCAGAGATACCTGTCTACAGTGAGCTAAGGATTTCTCTGTATGTGAGAGAGAGAAAAAGAGAGAGAGAGAGAAGGTATGTAAGGCTGCCTGCTATTTTCATTTGGTTTAAATAATAAGAATATATGTATACTCGGAACAACATAAACTGATTCTGCTCTACAAATCCATTTTTCCCCTTTCCAAAGTGAAGTGTTCTCTATTATGGTAACATTAATGATTTCTTCCAGAGTGTATGAAGATTCAGTTTTGGTAGGACAGAAACGATAAACAACAGTAAAATTTGAAATGTCGTAAATGTGATAGTCATCATCATTGAGGTATTTTCCCCCAGAATAATAAATATAGTCCTTATTTATTTTTTTAACGTTGTCTATGTGTAGTTTCTAACTGAGAAGTTTGCAGTGCATGGAAAGGAGTGACTGTTAGTTCTTCCAGGCAAATATCAAGTTTGTTCACTACTCTTGGCAGACATAAATTCTCAGTTGTGAAGATTTATTTTTGGCAACTAGAAAATATAAAACACAAAAAATGAGGCTTCATAATAAGCATAAGAATTGTCATAAATAGTACGCACCAGCCAATTTTTATTACAAAAACATCCCATCTGTACTCAAGTCAATAATGACAAAACAATTAAAAGTAATTTAGACAAAGGTGTGTGAATAACCCACCCCTTGCCGGTTATCATTCCAGGAAGCTGACGGTATACTGATATGACCAAACTGTGATGACTGGAATGTTCTCTGCTCATTCTCAGCATGGCACACACCTGGGTGAAGGATGCTGTGAGGCTTGTCAATGGGCACACAAGAATCAGACTGCCTTGAGGCATTGGTTCAGACCTCAGTTTCTCTTCTGGTTTGAATTTGAACTTCCTTAGGTATGTGTCTTTGATTAGTCTACTTAATGTCTTTGAGTCTCAAGTTTTTCTTCAAAAATAGGAGTGATAATATTTCTAAGCTCCTAGGTATGAAATTAGAAATAACATATGTACTGAAAGCATTTAGGACAATTCCAGGCAAGTGATAAGTTCATCATATGTGTTGGTTGTTAATGTAACTATTATTTTAAGAACCCTTCCTGGGAGAAGAGCAGGGTCTAGGTCACCTGGACTAGAAAGGTTTAAGGATTCATTGGGCCCAAAGCAAGCCAATAACTTCAGCTCTTAAAACAAACAAACAAACAAACAAACAAACAAACAAAAACACAAACACAAAGAATTAGAGAGGTCTCTTAGGGTGAGAAGATCTCTTAGAATAGAAATAGGGAATGAGAGTTGGGGCAGCATTGTGAGCTTGGAAGAGTATGCAGAGGTACCTTCTAATGGCTGGGAAAGGCACTAAGTCAAGGTGAAGGAACAGCTGCCGTCTTCAGGGACTTGTGAGCCCTGCTGATGGCCAAGTTTCCACTACAGAGTGGAGACACAGATTCAAACATTTTCAATGAATGTGCCATAGACAAAGTGAATCAGACAGGAAGGCAAAGAACTGGCTGCTGATATTTTGTTCCAAGCAAGTCAATGTGCATCTCAGATTCAGCTGATAAGAATTGATTAACCCTCCTCCCAAATCTAGAAAAATAAAAGGCAGAATGTCTCTGAAAGTAGCTGGAGAAAGACAGGAGGTGGGGGTATAGGGAGCTAGTGAAGATAGATTCAGAAATGTGGAGAACTATGATTACTATCACCCCACCTGACCTGTTTCTTACACAGCAATGGAACTAAAAAAAGTTTGAAGAAACACCTAAATGAACCTCAAGTATAATAGGATATAAACTCTTCAACAATATAGTAATTATGGTCAATTCACAATGGCAACTGGAGAGCTCTGCATGTGAACAGCAATTTCATAGTATAATTTTTGATCAAAAGTATCTAATGAGTATCTATCATAAGCTAGTGGGGAAAAATTGCTTAATGGTTTTCAAGAGGTTGTATTTATATATAATCAGATAATGCAGAGTGAATTTCAGTTTTTCTTTTCTGACACGAGTACCCTGGGTTCACTTCCTAAATATTGATTATAAATATCAAGACTCTACCCTGACTTCTTCAGCTCCACACTTTGCTCTTGGGTTCCAGCTCTGACAATTTCTGGTGAGGTCTACAGCAATGTCCCCTGTCTTCTACCTGCTGGTTCGAATCTCTGGCTTGCCTATTACTATCTTCCTGAAACATATATCTTAACTCTGTTGTTTCTGGCGTTGAGGTCCTGCAGGGCTGGCCAGTTTCTCAGAAAGGCAGATAAAGCCTTGCATGATTTGGGATTTGAACCCCTTTCCAAAGTGAATCTTTAGGTCCTGTCTTGCAGATTACCAGCCTGCCCCCTTCAGATCCTATGACCCCTCATGGGCACGATGGCCTCTGGTGATACCATGTCCTCCCTGCACATGCCTGTAGGACCCTTCTTGCAGGGGTCCCTGGTCAACTCCTTCAAGATTCAAGCTCACCACCACCTCTTCTCTGATGGTCTGTGTGACCTGTGGTTCCTCTGGTCACTTTTTAAACTCCTGGATACAACATTTTAATAGCACTTACTACTTTATATTTGATTATTTAGAAATAAGTCTGGCTCCCTCACTTAAACTCTTTGAGTGCTCAATAATATATTGGCTCTCAAAAACATCAGTTTAATATATAAATGAAGAAAAATCAACCTAATGGTATTATAAACAAATGTGAGATTGTGCATTTAGCTTTCAGTCCATTGTGAGGATATTTCCCAGTATTTCCGATATGAATCTCCTACGCATGAGTGTCAGGGATCATTAGCTGTTTAGAGTGCTTGGGGGAATGTGACATAATCAAGAGCACTTACTCTACATCAAACTGGGGAAGTATCAGTAGTGCTTCCAGCCTGGCCATTTCATGGTGTACTTGATACTTCAAAGAGATTGCTTACAGCTATGTGACCTTGGGCAGGTTGCTTAACTTTTAAAAAGTTTCTTCTTTTATAAAATAGGGATAATTAGAGTATGTTCATCATAGGATTGTGAAGATTAAACTATTTACCATCTACCAAGTTTTCAAAACAATATTGGCATATAGTAGGTTCTATGGACTGAATTGTGTTGCACTAAAATTCATACATTTAAGCCATAACCCCCAATATTGACTGGATTTGGAGACCAGGCCTATTAGGAGTAGTTAAGGTTCAATGAGGTTATAAGGGTGGGGCCCTGATCTGATGGGGTTAGAGTCCTTATAAGAAGAGACAGTGAAGAGCTCGCTTTTGGGTGCTCTCTCTCTCCCTCCACCCCCTGCTTCCTACCATGTGAAGAGCCACGAAGGCTGCCCTCTAAAAGCCAGAAACCAAATCAGCTAGCACTTTGATCCCCAGAGCTGTGAAAAATAAATTTCTGTTAACTTAAGCCAGCCAGTCTGTGATATTTTTTAATAGCAGCCCAAGAAGATTGAAACAGTAAGCACTTATTAAATCTGACTATTGTTATTATTTTTATTATTTGATATAATGTGTCTCCCAGTAAAAGTGTCTCAAGATCTTCTAATGGTCTCTAAGCTTTTTTGTTTTGCTTGGCAAACTACCAAAGCAAAAAAATCTACTGAACATTTTTATTGCTGTGGTTTCAAACATTGGGACTTCTAATAGTGATAATGACCATGTGCAAGAAGCCAGTGTCATACCCATTTCTCGAGGTTCCCAACTTGAGACCATCAGGCAGGTGATGAAAGTTTTAGTTTGCTGTGCAGAGCAAAATGCCCCAGCTGACGGCAGACTATCCTTTCAATTTTAAATAAAATGAGTGGAAGGTATCTGAGAAATTCTGCTCTTTCTGCTTGAGTGAATACCTGTCATGCTTCTTACATCTACTGAAGCAATTAACACACACAAAGCTATATTTGCTAAGCCAATGCTCCCCAACGGGGGTGTTAGCTTCTATCGGTGAATAGCAAAGACCTCTCTGAATTTTTCAGCAAGCTGGCTTTTCCCAGAGCTCCTGTTCAGACAGCTACGGGGCAACTCCCGCATGTCTGCTCAGTACCCTCTGCCTGACTCTCTCCTCCTCCTCCTTTACATTAACTTCCCCCCAGTAGGGGCTTCCTGATGTTACCTGCAGGCCCAGCCAGACCTCAGTCAGCTACAGAGTCTGTCCTCCCTGCAGAGGCTTGGAGGACTCCCAACCCTGGCTGTGCAGTAGCATCACCAGATAGGGCTTTAAAAAAAAAAAAATGCCAAAGCCTAGGACCAACCCCATGGTAATTACAACAGAATCTGATTGAGCAGAGACAGTGATGATTGGAATGTGCCCATCAGGGTTGTGAGCCCCAGGAACAGGCCTGGTTCAGAAGCTCAGCTTCACCCTGACCTTATATTCTAGGCCCACTCTGAAACTTCACCTTGTCTTCCAGTTCGAGTAACTGGTTCTTCCAGTTCGAGTAACTGTCTTCTACCTCTGCGCTGGATTTATCAGCTTGATAAACAGGCTTTTGCACAAAGTTTCTTGGAATAGAGTCCTATTTCTCTATTTTTTCCTTTTTTGGGGGGGGTGTGTGTGTGATTCATTGAGGGTACAAAGAACCAGGTTACATTGATTGCATTTGTTAGGTAAAGTCCCTCTTATAATTGTGTCATGCTTCCAAAAGGTGTATCACACGCCGTGACACCCCCCCACTCTCCTCCCTCTTTCCCTCTCTCTGCTCTCCCCTTCTCCCACCCCCCACCATGTACTAGATCATTAATTGTCCTCATATAAGAATTGAATACACAGGATTCTTGCTTCTCCATTCCTGTGATGCTTTACTAAGAATAATGTTACTGTGTTCCACTTCCATCCATATTAATACAAAAGTTGTAAAGTCTCCATCGAGTCCTGTTTATCTTATCCTCCACCCATCCCCCTTCTCTGGGACCTGTAGGACCAGAAGTGTGGGTCCTAAGCCCCATCCTTATTGAGAAGGTCAAATGCAGCCGCCAAACTCTGCGACTGACCCTGGGCCTGCCTGCTGGCCGAACTTTAGTTGCCTGCTCTGAGAAGCCTGCCAGCCTACTCACTCTGCTGACCCAGTAGCCAGATCCCTCTCTGGTTGAACACCATAATGCAGATGCTTTCCTGGACCTGCTGGGGTCACCTACCCATAGATCATCTGGACCCCACGCTCTATTTATGCCTGATGGAGTTCCTTTCATCAGCTGTGCATTTCATAGTGCTAATCTGAGTACATTCAAAGGATTGTCTTTTACTCTGAGATTATGTTCTTCTTCCCTGTTTCGGTGTTATGTTGTTCTTTCTTATAGGAAATGATGGCCATAGTAGATGGTAACTGCCTTGGACAAAAATTTTTTTAAGTGGGCAAACTATGAATGCTTAAAGATTTTTTGTTTTGTTTTCTTTTTACTTATTGGACAAAAAAATCCCCATACTTAGGAACCACTTGACTAGATGATCTCAAGTTATCTCTACCCACAAATGGTAGCTCAACCATGATGGACAGAACTAGTTTCTAGATCTCTGGATTTTTCTCTCTGCCTGCTAAGGTCTGACATCCAAGCTCTGGAACCTGCTTTGTCAGATTACACCTCCCTGAATTATAATCCCTCTACAGCTTGTCTGGAATTAAGTTTTCCTTTCAACAAATAACATAAGAGTGAAAAGATTATTCGTGATACTCCATAGGGCCAGAGGATTTACGGCTAAGAGGCACTTGGTATCATCTAGCTCCATAGTTCCAAAGTTTGGGGACTTTATGGTTCAATAAATTAAAAACAAACAACAACTTTGGGATAGTTATAAGATTGCCTTCTTTTTGTATTTTCATTTCTTAAAAGATAGGTCATTATAACACCAAAAAGTCAGGTGTACATAATCTCAGATTAAAGGTAATTATTTGATTTAATTAGTTAAATGTTATGAAAAACTGCCTATAATGTCCTTAATTTTCTGAGTTCAATGAATACCAATAAAAACTTGGTCATGGACTAGTATTAGTTCCCCAATAGGTGTTTGAGAACATTAGTTTAGTTCAACTCCTACATTTCCCTGGTGAGGAAACTGAGACACAGGGAGTTATCTAATTCCAATTCCCCTTCATTGCCCAGCATTTCAGCAACAGAATCTGGACTAAATCCAAGCTATCCTGACTCCCAGGCCAGGCTGGATCAGCATCCACGCACTCAGAGACTCTCGGCTGCTGGGCCCTTCCCTCTATTCTGTCTTCCCCTTTTTCTTTCCAGAGTCTACTCCCCTACTGGGCCCTATCTCTGTGCAGGCAAAAGTGTCTCCCTGATACTTTTCATGCCCTGCTGCTTCAGCATGAACAATGTCCAGAAATAAGAAGGGGGGTGATGGTGACGGTTTTCTTTTGTTAATTGACCACTAAGTGCCAGACACAGTACTAGGCATTTTACAAATGCTAGTTCAAATCTTTAACAAGCCTGAAAAGCAAGTAGTGGTCTCTCAGTTTTTCAGGTGAGGGAACTGAGGCACAGAAGTCACTTGTCCCTACCATGTGTGGTAATAAATGTCAGAGCCCTGATTTAAGGCCAGTTCAGCTTTGCTACAAAATCTGTGCTTTTCTGAGCACCACTTGGAAGCGGGAGTAGGCAGCTTGAATCAGTGATGCAAGTCTAGACCATTAGGTTCTTGCCATCTTTAAAATAAGCATACAGAATCACAGGCACACTTTGAGATCTCTGGATTTTTCCTTTCCTCTTCTTGTTAATTCAGAGTACCCAATGCCCACACCCATGACTTTTGCCTCAGGATCTTAACTGTACCTTGAAGATCCAACAGGACACAGCTCACCACTTAAACCCATATCTCACAGTGAACTCAACAAATTAAAGATGTGGCTGAGGAACTTAACATTCTACACATGATCTTAGCCAAAAGGTTGAGAAGCGATGGAACTCAACATTCTTAGTGACTGCTGAAGGTTCCCATGCATAGGCTTGGAATCACTCTAATCTGCTTTTGTGTATACTGATTAGTACTTGTTATCCAGGCTGGTCCAGTCAACACAGCCTAATGCCCAAATCACTACAAAATGAATGCTAGTACATGCTTTAATTCCCAGGTTATCTTATTATCCAGAGATATTTGTCCTTATTATTGTTATGCTGGGGAGTAGGTGTCAGAAAATTGAATAATTTGACAATCTTGGCAAGAAAGATTGAAAAGTGGGCTGGCATAAAACTATTGCAATTTCTTGGTCTATGTTTGTATAGAAATCATTCCACTGGATTGAGAAAGAGGCACAAAGAGAGATCAATTTGGAATCCTAATTCCAGAATAAATGAAAAGATGCATCACTATCTTTTTACATTAACGGGAGGGGTACATGATTTCTTTAACACATCTAGTGTTTAATAGATGCTTATAACATTAAATCAGATATTCAGAGAATGATTAAATAGCTCAGGAAGGCAACTGAGAAAAATTGTATAGAAATCACTCCAAGTATTTATTGAACACTCTTGAAGTTCATGATTGAAGGACTGTGGCTAGGGAACCAATGTGACATAATCTCATGTATTTGCTTCCTAGGGTTGCTGTAACAAGCAAAAATGGTGGCTCAAAACAGCAGAAATTTATTCTTTCATAGTTCTGGATGACAGAAGTTGGAAATTCAGATGAGAGCATTCTCCATCACTCCAAAATCTGTGGGGAGGTTCATTCCTTGCTTTTTTTTTTAGCTTTTGGTGACTATTGGCATTCCCTGGTTTGTGGTCACTCTGTCCAGATTTTTGCCTTCATAGTCATACAACCTTTTTTTCTTCCCCATTTCTTCTCTTTTCTGTCTACCTGAATACTCCAGAAGGACCTTGTCTTGAGACATTTAACATAATTGTACGTGGAAAGGTCCTTTTCCCAAGTAAGGTCACATCCACATCTTCCAGGACATATGTTTTGGGGAGCCACCATCAAACCATCACAGCTCATATGATGCCAAACTTTATAAGAAACCTAAAACTCAGGTTCAAGCATTGACTTGGGTGTATATTACTGAGGTATAGAAAAAAAAAAAAATATTGTAGCCAGAGACAGAAGAGGTTAAGCATAAAGGGGGATAATATTTCAAAAGCCTTTAAGTTTATTACTCCTTCCTCCCTTAAGTTGTGCTCTCACCCACTATTTCCCTATTGCAGACCCAGGGGTGAAAGGAAGGGAGGTGACCCTCCAGGAAAGGGGGAGAAAGATAAGAAAGGAGAAGATCAAAGGAAGAAGCCAATAGCCCACTATTTTCAGGACTTGAGGGTTTATTGGAAAAGAAAGTAGAGCGGAGGTGGCGCCGGGCGAGGGAAGGGCTTGTGGCTGTGGGGTTCGCACCGCTGTCAGTGTGGCTGGGCATGAGATGGGTGCGGGCACAGGGCGGCAGAGCTGGGACAAGCTGAAGGGGTGGTAGCAGTGATGGCGATTCCCGGTGCTTGTGCTCAGCCTCCTCATGCCACCTCTGGGGCTGCTTTCTCCTGCACTCCCTCTGGAACCCAAGTGCGGGGAAATCACCTCCTTCTGCACTGAGCAGCTTTCTCCAGACCTCTAAGTGCAAAACCAGAGCTGCACTGGACCCATGACTGGCACCCTCCCGGACCTCCCGAAGAGCTGCCCCGGGACCCATGATCAGCATTCTCCCCCCCCCCCCCGTACCCAGCCCCTAGTTCGCCCTCTTTGGGTTGCTGCTATCCCTTTCTGAAAGGTGAGCTGGGAGAGAACAGATTAGGGAAGTTAATCACTCAGTTAATTCATCCAGATCAGACCTGCTTTCTGCTCTGGGGATGCTCTTCTGATGGAATGAAGAGACTGCTAATTTGCAATTCTGCTTATTGACAGAGGTGGGGGCCAAAGGGGTTGAGGGGTGGGAACGCTATTGCTGCATCCCACCCAGGGCCCCCGGGGCTGGCAGTCCTCTGAACTGATGGCCTTGTTCTTATTCTTAAGTGAGTGAGCTCTTTTTCTTTTTCTCTTTCCCTCCGTGCGATTTCCTTTCCTCTCCTTTCCTTTTTATTGCTTGCACTAGATACCAGCAGAACTGTTGCCTGGAGTGGATTTCTTCTTCCACTCATGGGTTCGTTCATTCACCCAGCAATGCTTGTTGAGTAACTGGCACAGGACTAAGATGTGGGCCACATTAGAGGGGACCCAGCAGGAACACAACTATTGCCCATTTTCTTACAGTGGTGGTCCATTTGCAAAGATACGGCCACTTGGGCTACCCAGGCCGAGTCAGTGAGGCTGTGTGATCGAGGGGCAGTGAGATGGGGAGAGTGAGAGGGAGGCATGTGTTGGGGTTGTGAGGAGTGAGGATCTGTAATTGGGCCATCAGCCCAAGGAGCCTCCCACATCAATGGAAGGGAAGCTAATTGAAGCCTAGAATTGGGGCGGGCTGGTGGAGAGCCAGGGCAGGCTGGTGAAGAGCTGGCCGGCCAGCTACACTGCCCTCCCTGTGGTGGCAGCAGCTAGCCAGGATCTGAGTCTGAGACAGAATAGTGGAGACAGGGTCAGCACAAGGCAGTCAGAGACAGATGATAGGGGCAGGGTGAAGGCTGTCTTGGGGACTGAGGTTGGGAATATTTGGGATCTGCTTTTCAGCTTTGCTGGGCTTAGAGCACATCTGAAAGAGAACCGTCAAAGGCAGAAGCCTGTCTTGTTGGTGATACATAAGTGGAAGAGGGAGCAACTACACTGGCCAGGCCTCAGAGGAAGCTTCCAGAGGAGCGGAACCCCGGAGTGCCTTAAAGAAGGCAGCTCTGGAGTGACCCCATCATATTATTCTTCTTCCCCTTCTCACAAATTCTCCCTGTTCATTAGGCATGTCGGGGAGTATGGGCTGGGGGTGAGCAGAGGGATTTTGGCAGATTTGTCCCTTCTTTAAGTGAAGAGGGGAGATTTTGCCAGGATTGCCTCCCCAGCTGGTGTGACTTCAGGTTCTTGACAGTAACATCTCAGGGTCACTTCGGTGATTATATGTGAATGTAACTTTAGGAGGTGAACCAAAGGACAGCAGTAGGGTCTTGTACTGAGAGAAGCTCTAGTTGTGGAAGATTTGCTAGAGGTTGTGGGACTTTGGTTGCTGCTTGGTTAGTGAAAGGAAGAGCCAGTTAGATCTAATCCCCAGCCTTCTAAGCAGCGGCTCTCAGATGGAAGCACGTTTAGAGTCCTCTGGAGAGCATTCACAGCAGGTTGTCAAGGTCCTACCTCCAGATACTCCAAATCAGTGAGGCCAGAGTGGATCCAGGAATATGCATTTCTTACCAGATACCAAGGATTCTGAAGTAGGTGGCTTTGGAAGCCACTTGGAGAAATACTGTTTTAGAAGGAACTCAGCATTTTGGAAAGAGCGCTGCTCCAGAAGTCCACAGACCTGGATTGCAGTCTACTCAGTGACTGGCCTCACATGCAAGTCACTTCACCTTTGAAGTCAGGTGCAACGACATCTGTTACAGGTACTTCCTAAGATTTTTGTGAGGGTCACACCCATGAAATCCCTTTGAACAGCATACATTTTTCTGTAGATGCAGCCTGTTTTCATTGCTTTCACAGTTAGGACAGAAATGTTCAGAAAAATCTGTCTGGATTGATTGAAGGCAAGGAAGGGGAGGGGAAGAGAAGAGTAGACCAAATGATCCTCCAAGGCCCATAGCTTCTGAGATCTTCCTCTAGTAAGAAAATCCAAGGAGTACCGAGCCTCTCCTCAACACAGGTGGTGAATCTGTCTCTTTAAGGTGTGGGTGGCTGGTTTGGTCTTGAGGCAGACGGGTAGTGAGGAAACAGGTCCCAGAGCTCCCCAATTATGGCACCTCCTGGATCTCTTTTCCTTTTTCCCTGGTGCTGATGTTGCTCAAACTGAGCAGTTGGCTGCTGGGAGCTCCAGGCATGTGTGACCTGTCCTGCCCTGGGTGGTTTTGCTGGCGCCCTGTAGCATGGAATGGGGGTGGGAGTGACTTGCACCTGAGGCTCCTGTTCTGCACTTCCCTTCTTCACTCCAAGTCCGGGTGGCCTGGCTGATGGATCAGAATGGGGCCACCATGTTGCACAACTAAAGGGGTGGAGGTCAGAGAGAATACAGCGTAACTGTGCCCCTGGGGTTGTCAGTAGCAGACTTCCTTCCTGGATGGCCCCCCTGTTTTGCTACTAAACTCCATTGGTTCCTGGTTCTGTAGTCTTTATTCTCAGTTTTGGTGTCCAGTGAGGTCAGTAGAAGTGTAGATAATGATGCTAATGATAATAGCAGTCTAAGCTGTCCCTAGATAGCTTCCATCAAGTTTGTTTTTAGAATGCATTTAGAAACAGCCATTTAGTTAGTATTGTTGAGTGTGGCTGTGTGCCTTGTGCTGTGCACAGTCCCGGGGGGTGGGAGGACTCAGTGGATGAGCCATTCTCAGATGGTAGAAGGTTAAAGCCTGTCTTCAGTCTGTATTTTTGTTGTTTGTCTCATGTTGTCAGGACCTGGAAGATGGGTACTATGCTTGCTCTAGCTTTGTTGGAATTTCTGGGGGGTGGCAGGGTGGGGCTGGGAGTCATTTTGCTGTGAACTCAGGGGTCACAGTCACACATGGAATCTGGACATGCCCAGTGCAGCTCCTGACTCATGTTCCCTGTGGCTGGTGAATTTGAGGGTGTGGGCTGGGAGTTTCCGGTCCCTATGGAGAAGGGCTGGTATGAAGGGGGGTGGCCAGTGCCCGTAGGTCAGTGCTCCTTAGTGAGTTTGCTTCTCTACCTCCAACCTGGGCCACCAGCCTGCTGTGGCTATGTGCTACAGCTGGGCCTGCAGAGCTTAAAATAGCAGTATGAGCTGGCTGCTTTGCGTGTAGGGAGCCTGCTTGAGGCATGGTGGGGCAGCCGTCTGGGCTTGGGGCTCTGCTGTTCATGCTGTTGTATGAAGTCAAAGAAAGCACAGGAGGGATATTAAATGGGGGGCAGTGACGAAATTTGGTGTTGGGGGTCAGTGGTGTGTGTTCCAGGAGCCACAGGCCCTTCCTTAAGGGCCTGTGATGTGGGCTGCTCCTGTTTTTCCTGGCTGGGGAGTCCTAAGGCATGAGCTCTGACTACTGAGGTGGAGAGCATTCTTTTGGGGTTTCTTTGTTCTAGCCCCAGAGCTGGGGAGTGGGGGATGGGGGTTCAGGTATAGCTGGTGTAGAGGGATAGCTTGCCTTTCCTAGTCCTTATAAGGGAATGCCTCAAACCTGACCTCAAAGCCCTCCCACAATAGAGCTCAGAGGCCTTCAGACTTGGGATCCTATTCGCCCTTGGTACTGCCCAAAGTTTGCCATGTACAGCCTAAATGAAGAAAGAAAAATGAAGTGCAGAATTGGGATGGAGGGCACAGCTGTGACAAATCATAGGTGGTAGGTCCAGGGCAAGAATGCTGCAGATATCCTGAGTCCCAGCTGGGCAAGGACTAACCACTGGACTCCCTCAGTCTGCAGCTGCCTTCTCTTCGGAAACCAAGATGGCACCCAGGGGTTTGGCAGAGACCCTCTCTAGTTGTTCATTCATTCATTCTTTCATTCATTCAATAAAATATTTATTGAGCGCCTAACATGTTCTTGGCTTTGGAAATACAGCCAAATCCCTGCCCACGTGAAGCTTAATCCTGGGGGTAGAGGCATCGTAAACAATCCATGTAATAAAAAAGAAATTATATGTTAGGAATAAGTGCCATGAAAAAAGCAGAACAGGGTAAGAGAGACTGAGTATGTTGGGGGGAGTACAGTGTTAAATGGGATGGTCAGGGAAGGCCTCACTGAGAGCGTGACTTTTGAGTAGGGGTTTGTAGGAGCTGAGAGAGTTGGCAGTGTTGAGGTCTAGTAGAGGGACGTTCCAGATAAAGGCCAGTTTAGGGGCTATGATGTAAGACACAGCAGGGAGGATGCATGATGTGGTTGGAGGAGAGAGTGAATGGATTGTGTGTGTGTGTGTATGTGTGTGTACGTATGTACAAATTCTCATAAGAACTTTTTCTTTTACCCAGAGAAAGATGAGAAGTCATTAGAGTGTTTTGCGCAGAGCAGTGACTTGGTTTAAGTGACAGGATCACTATAGTATATAAAAGCTAGTTTCAGTTGTCTTTCTATGTGGGGAGGCCCAGGTGACTAAGAGACAGGGCTGTCCCATCTTTTTCCTGTGTCTTGGGCAGCCTCAGTTCCTATCTGACACCTTTATTCCTGGGGAAGAGAGGGTAGGATGGTTCTAGGTTTCTACTTGTCTTGGTGTTTCTTTTTCTTTTTTTCCAAGACAGAGTCTTGCTTTATGGCCCGGGGTAGAGTTCAGTAGCATCATCATAGATCACTGTAACCTCAAACTCCTAGGTTTAAGCGATGCTCTTGCCTCAGCCTCTCAAGTAGCTGGGACTACAGGCACTCACCATAATACTCAGCTAATTTTTCTATTTTTAGTAGAGATGAGGTCTTGCTTTGCTCAAGACTGGTCTCAAACTCCTGAACTCAAGTGATCCTCCACCCTCAGCCTCCCAGAGTGCCAGGCCTGGGCTGCTGTGCCAGCCTTGGAGTTTCTTCTGGAGGGAGGAGAGAGAGGTTTATTACAGTGGTTTGTTGGAGCCTACTTGTACAGGCTCTTGAAAGCCTCTTAAAAAGTAATCAGAAAATTTGCCGGCTGGTTGTTGAACCATTGGTAGCTTGAAATTGGCTGTGGTGAGAATATTTACACCATGAAAATTGGCAAACACGATAAATCGGGGCTTTTTCCCCCTGGAGAATTGGCTGTTAAATACTTACTAGCCCACTATTGGTTTGTTATCTCCCCTGTGATTTTAGAGGCCAGGTCTCTGCTTACATTTAGAAAATCACTTGTATTCATGCTGTTGTATGAAGTTAAAGAAAGCACAGGAGGGATATTAAATGGGGAACAGTGACGAAATTTGGTGTTGGGGGTCAGTGGTGTGTGTTCCAGGAGCCACAGACCCTGTCCCTAAGGGCCTGTGATGTGGGCTGCTCCTGTTTTTCCTGGCTGGGGAGTCCTAAGGCATGAGCTCTTTCTTGCTCATGCTTCCTTACTTTCCTTTGCTTCCCTCTGTGCATGCAGAATAGGTTTGTGGATGCCTCAGTTGGGGTCAACTTCGAACATAAAAGCAGAGCTGGGATGGGATGCCCGCTCGTCAAACAGCCTGGCTCCCACAGCCTGGGTCTCCTTGCAGGGGAACGTGTGCTGGTGAAGGGCAGCGGGTGGTCCAGGGTGCTTGTCTGGCCCAGGCCTGAGTGGTGGAGGAAGGGAGGGGCAGCAGCAGTGTCAATGCCTGTCCCCGCTGTGTCTGGCTGGCATTTCCTTTGACAGCAGTGTGGGGGAGGGGAAGAGCAGGTGTGCCCTGGCGCCTGGCACCATGGAAGTGCCTCTTGGGGCCGGAGCTTGGGGGATGAGTGACATGCAGTCACCCGGACACACTAGGCCTCATGGAGCCTGGCCGCATTCTCTGGGCTCCGGGCTGGACATCTGAGCTCCCCAGTGGTTTTGGTAGATGGCTGAATCTGGTGGGTGACCCCAGAGAGTGCCTCTGGAGCAGAGGATAAATGGTAGTGATCCATCAAGGTGAAGGCTGAAGGTGGTATTGGGGCTGTCTGATACCCGGGTATGCATGGTCATGTGGGGGTAAAGCTTGGGGGCTCTGTGCATTGTGGGACTGGCTCAGTTAGTGTCCCTTCACATTTCTTAAGTGTCCACCATGTATTGAGTTGGGCTGGTTGCTGCAAGAGGAGCACAGGTGAGCTTGTCCCCTCTGGAGCATCTTGTCTTATTCAAAGAAAAGACATTTATACAAATAACCATGATACAACACAAGGAAAATTAGTGTCCAGAGGAGGAGTTCAGGATAAGAAGAGGGCCTCTTAGTTTGGGGGGATCTTCTTCCGACAATGTGCCCTTCAAATGTCTGCTTGAGGCAGAGAGAGATAGGGAGCCCTGGGAAGCAGAGGCTGCGCCTGGAGGCACAGAAGTGGGGGTGAGCTGCAAAGAGTACAGATCACTGCACGTGGAGGGCTCGGGTCAGGGATTCATGGGGAAGAAGGCCACGTAGACGGTCCTGAAGAACCAGCCTGAGTATTTGTGTTTAAATCCTACAGAACTAGGGAAGATTTTGAGTTGGTGAGGGGCAGGGTAGCATGTCCCAAGTTCTGCCTTGGACCGGTAGTGGTGGCAGCATGTGGCAGGACGACTAAGGAGAGGACATGGGGGCAGGGAGTCTGGCCTGGAGACTGGCAGGCTGGAGGCATCATGAGGAGGGACCTGTGGTGGGGAACACATGCCTCTACCTCCAGGGTTGTGTGTGTGCATGTGCACCTGCATGTGCGTGCTGTGCTGTTGGTATTCCAGGTGTGTGTTGAGGACATGTGGGCTGGTGACATGCGGTTGGGCAAATGTCATGTATGATTGCATTACAACAGGAATGTATCTCTGGTGGGAGACTTCGAAAGAACTTCCTGGGAGTTTTGGTAGCCCAGAGAGCTGATTAAAGTGTGAGGTAGGCAGGATGCCTTTAGGAGGCCCCTTTAGCTGGAGGTGCTTTGGATGACTTAGTTCCATGGATGATAACCAGCCAGAAGTGGGAGGAGGGAAGAGACGGCACTGCCTGCTGCCCCTGCCTCCCTTTCCAGAGCATCCAATAGAGATTCAGAGACCACAAGCGTGACTTAATGCCCAAATTTGCACTCCACCTATGCCCCCCACTCCAATCCAGATACTTCTCAGTCTGTCGGTTAGCAGATAGCACACGTGGACTTCTCTGCTCTGAAGCCGCCAGAATCTTACACAAAGACAAGACATTTATGCAAATAACCTTGATACAATGCAGGGTAAAATCAGCACCCCAAAGAGGTTCAGAACAAGAAGAGGGATTCTTAGTTTGAGGGGAACTTTTGTGGAGCCTAGGGTCCTGGTCCTTCTCCATCCTCCCTTTAGAGGATCCCCATGAGTGTTCACACACTGCCCTGCCTGGCAGTGGTTCCAGCGCCAGCCCCCTCACTGCTAGGCTTAGTGGAAGGTGAGAGGGATGAAGGTGGCAGCAGGCAGCAGCTCCTGCAATCAGCAGAGGGGTCCCAGCTACACAGGCAGGCTGGACGCTGGGTCAGAGAGTGTTGTCCCAACCGGCCAGTCAGCACCCTCCGTGGAGTAGTTTAGGAATATTGGATTTGCTGGGTCAGTATATTTCCACTGATGCACGGCAGTAAACCTCAGGCTTCATCCCTCTTCCCTGTGCCCAGCAGTCTGCCTTATCTCATCCTCCCCACAGCCACTTGCCCTCTTTGATAAGTACTAATAACAAATGCTGACTTTCTCTTCTGTTTCTCAGAAGCACACAATCCAGTGTGTGCATACATGTAGGTGCAGGTACATCTGTCTGTCCAGCACAATGCCTCGCACAATAGGCTCTTCTGTGTACCTGATAAGGCTGCTGATTGGTCTTAGGATAAAAGATGAGGCTGGTATAGGACTTTGCTGGGTAAAAGGGTTTGAGACCCTGGGTGGGTGGGCCACCAGCCTGTGCTCCCAGGCCCACCCTCTGCTGCCCTGTCTGCTCAAAGAGGAGACTGTTATCCTCCAGAAATGGCAGTTCTTGCTTTTTGAATAAAGCCTCCACGTTTCCCTGCCAAGGCTGACTTTTCTACAGAGTTGCTTTCACCCTTCTTAGAACACCTACAGAGGTCCTTACTGCTGCCACTCGTGTCTAGCAAGTGACTTTAGAGCATCAACGTACTAGGCGCTGTGCCAAGTGTCTGGAAGACAACGATGAGGGACGTAGTCCTTGCCCTCAAAGAACTTATGGTTTGGGTTAGGGGAGAGAGTTCAGGGAATGGGTAGCATCATGGTAGGATGAACGCGAGGATTGACCTAGTGCCCTCAGGAGACATGGTGGAAGAGGTGGTAGCAAGGCTGATAGTGATGGATGGTGACGTTAGCCATTCCGAAGGCCAGGGTAAGGGGCAGGCAGAGGGGCAGCCAGTGCAGAGGCCAGGAGGTGAGGCAGAATTTGATATGGGTACATTTTGGTGGGAGCGTAGGCCAAGAAAGGGTGGGGGGTTAGAGTCAACAGGAGGCGTGGGATGGGGAAGCTCCTATACAGATTTTAACTGGCATCCAGCCCTCCCTCCCCTTCAGCTTCACTTTCTGCACAGCTGTGGTCCAGCTGAGTGTGGGCACATCCTCCCAGATGTCCTGGGCCCTCTGTTGCCTCTGGCTTGGCCCAGGCACTCTTTTTTCTCCTCTGCCTGTGTAGTCCTGCCCACCTGCTGGGACTTAAGTCAGCTCCTGTTTCATAGGCTTGAAGGAACCTCAGAGAACCAACTAGTCTAACTCTTTGCTTTGTAGGTATAGAACTAGAGGTTGCACAGGTGATTAGTTAGCGTCCTGAGGCCTTGTTCCCTAGGTGACCTGAGGAAGGCCCAGGGAGTCCTTCCCCACGACACTGGCCTGCAGGGCAGCACACCCTCCTTTGAACGCCTGTTCATTTGCTCCTCAGGTATTTCTTGGGCCTTCCCACTGTAGATCAGACACAGTTCTGGGTGCTGGGTGTAGGTTCTTGGAAAAACAAACCCACTGTATACTGTTCTGGGGTTTTAGATGGTAAATTGCCACTTAGAGAAATGTGAAACATGTCCTTCCACACTATGATGGGTGCTGTGAGAATGTTTTTGAGAAGGAGGGTCTTTAATTTTTATGTTGGGAGGAGGCAGCCAGAAAACCAGAAAAGACCTTGTTTAAGAATTCACAAGAGCTCAGGGATGAGCAGAGCTAATCCAGGCAGAGGGAACAGATGGGTACAGGCTGCGAGGAGGGATGGTGCTCAGAGAGGTCATGACTGGGCATGATGCTTGAGAGACAGAAGTGAACGGCTGGGCCAGGGCTGGAGAGGTAGGCAGGGGCTGGTCATGCTGTCCCCCAGGTTGCTTTAAGGATTTTGATTATACCCAGAAAGTAGAATAGCAAATGTGCACGCATGTGCGCGCCCTCCCCTACCACCCCACATTGTAATCTAAGTAAAATGGGAAGCCGCTGAAGGGGTCAAGGTGGGAGGGGCTGTGAGTAGGAAGAGCAAGCTGGTGCTCCTGGCGGAGGGGGGAGCACAGGAGTGGGGAGCTTCATGGAGGCTACTGTGGAACTCCAGGTGAGCGGGATGCAGGGCTGGTTGAGGACTGTGCCTGCAGGGCAGTGAGGTGGGGTGTTTGGCAGCTAGGACTTGGGTTTGCTTGGAGGTGGCAGCAAATGACACCTGGTAGTTAAGGATGGATCTGGGGCTTCTGGCTTAAGACATGGGGTGGGAGTTTGGGCCTTTTGTTGAGAAGAGGAGGGTGTGCCAGGGGAGCAGGTCTGGAGCAAGGTCAGTCCCTCTGGGGCATGTGAAGTTGGAGCCACTTGTGAAATAACCATGGGGGGGTGACAAGCCCGAGTTGGGTATCTGTGCTTGAGGCTCAGAGGACAGGGCAAACATTAGGTGCCATCAGCATGCAGTGGCACTGGAATGGATGGGACAGGCGGTGCAAGAGTGCTGGACAGAAGTGAAGATGGCCCGAAACCGAGGGCCTCCTAGAGGAGGGAACTTGTGGCATTTGCCCATAGAATCTGAGCTACAGAGCGTTATGGATCAGTCATGAACTATCTTATTTCTTTCTGTGTTCAGCTACACTGTAGCTAGACAGGGACTTGGGCCCTGTTTATTATAATAATTATTGTGGCTGATAATGCTAATAGTGCCTCGTTGTAGTGGACATTTTCTATGTTCCAGACTTGGTGCTGTGTGTATTACATTCATAATCTTTAATCTCTCTCTCGCTCTCTCTTGCATACTTCTGGGGATGGTGTGTATTGTCTCCATTTTAGAAGGCAGAGAAACAGAGAGCAGTTAAGTGCTGGTTCTAGGTTACCTAGTGGTTGGGTGCCTCATCCCAGGTGGGATTTGGACACAGTCCATCTAGTCCCAAATCCCAGAGCATTCCCACTGCATTATTTTGCCTGAGCTTTATTGGCTGTGGTGGGGTTGGACAGCAGGTATGGACGGGGGTCACTGACGGCATCTGGGCCTGTGCTGTCCACCCTTACAGAACTGGCCCAGCTGATCCACAGTTACCAGGGCATGTGGTGTGAGCTGATTCTGGGGTAGGTTGACTTTGTTACAATCTATCCACACCCCCGGCCTGGCTCCTCCTGGTCTAGAACGTGGTCTAGAAGTCTCATTTTTAGTATTTCTGGCTGGGGCAGGAGCATTATGGCTGGCTGAGCCTGTTTCCTCAAGGCTGAGCTGACTGGCCTATTTAAGGTCCAAGCACTGTGCTTACCTATCCCAGGTGGAGTGTGACCAGGGGGGTCTGCACAGTCATGTTTTCTCAGTGGCCAGGAGTGGCCTCTGATACAGGCTGACCACAGCCAGGAGCAGCTTTGCTCTTGGGCTTTGAGACGTGACACTCAACCTTGGGGAGTTTATGTGAGCCTGCCAGTGACCAGGAGTTGGAGGCAGAGGTTCAGCCACCTGTGCTCACTGTCCTTGTTTCTCTTCTGAAAGGCTCAGCTCACCCAGAATGGGGAGGGTAAGACCCGCTTCGCCCTGTCTTGCTCCTGTCTCAGTCTTCTCTGTTTTCCATTTCGGATCTTTTCCAGCTCCTCCTCCAAAATGACTCTTTGGATCCACACGTGTGTCCATTCATCTTTCCATCCGTTCCAGGCTGCGCCAAATGCTGGGGACATTTGCACTCTGTCATCTGTAGCTGGTACTTCAGTTTCCTGCCCAGGTTCCCTCGTCAGGTTAAGATGCTCTCAGATTGTCTGCTTTCCAGGAACAATTCCATAGATTTCTGGCTTGGGTCCCATCCTTTGGTTAATGAACTCTGGGCCGTCAGGCTGTCCTCGAGGACAGCTCTAGATTTAGGGAAGGTGGTCTTTCTTTTCTCTCTGTCCTCCAACACTGACTGAATACTTGCCCTGTGGGAGACATTGTGACAGACACAGGGTTGGGTGAAATGACCAAGTTATAGCCCTGCCTTCTTCCTGAAGCCCAGTGACCAGAGCAGATGCAGGCAGGCAAACTGTAGCTGCAGCCTGATCGAGGCTGAGCAGGAGGGAGGAGCCCTGGCCACCTTAACAGTGTGTTCATACACTTCATTCCTCCATCCAACTGTGAACCCTCCCATTGAAGCCAATCTCTATTTGTTCCTTTTCCTTATTGGTCTGCGAGACTTCAAACAACCAATGAACCAAACAAAAAACCCTATAAAAACGAAAGTATCTTTAGTTCTTTCCTACCCCAACCTTTTCACTGTCAATGTTACTGTCCTTTCTTCATCGTGGCCAAGTATGGTAACACATGATGTTCTAGCTGTTGAATTTCTGTAGTGGGGAGGAGCGTTGCCCCCACCAGTGGACCCTTCCCTCCACCCCCTGCCTAGTGCATCTGCATGCGAACATCTGGGATGTGGGCCCCTGTTAGGGACCTCTCCATCCTTCTGCTCTTTTGGCACCATTGGTAAATGGTTTGCTCAGAAACTAAAGCATTTTCTGTGTAGCGGAAGAAGATCCCAAACTTGGAGTTTAAAAATCGGGGGAAGTGAGTACCTCTCCCTTCTACAAAGGTTACTCTTCGGGTTGCAAGTAGCCCCTGTGTGTTTCACCTAACCTCTGGCTTTGCAGGTGAGGCTGCCTTATTTAGGGCTTAAAAGTAAAGGATGACTCACAAGCTGCACAGCTGTCAAATGCAAGAGTGTTCAGTGTGGGTCCAAAGGGGATTTGAGTTGGCCCATTGGTTGTGACTATGTGTGGGTGAGGGAAAGACCAAAGGTTGATCATGCTGCTCACAATGTAAGCCTGAACAATTCGGAGAGAGGCAGGGAGAGCTTGGCATTTACTCCAAAGCCCACATCTCCCCAGTTGCCAGTCAGCAGAGATGTTGCATGTTGATTTCACATATTCACTTTTCTTCCTCCCCTCTGAGAAAGCTGTACTTGCTTCACTTTTTTTGTTGTTTTAAAAAAATGAGAGAGAAAGCAAAGGCATCCTGCCTTGTTCACACACTCTGAGATCCCTCTGGGGCAGCCTGTACCTGCAAGCTGTTCTGGGCATGGTGGGCTGAAAGGAATCAGGAGTTGGCAGGAGAGATGGTGTCTCACATCAGCTTTTCTACCCGCTCGTTCTTTTTGCACCCTAGATCTAAGGCCCTGGGGTAGCAACGGCAGATGCTCTTTTCACATCATGCCTCACTTCCACCCTGCTGCCAGGCCCAGCATCCGAGGGCGCTGGTTATGTCATGGGTTTCCCTTGCTTGGGAAGCTGCAGGACAGAGTCCTGACCTCATGTGCCTCATGCAGTAGCTCCTTTTGACCCCCAGACCATCCTCCCACTTCAGGCAGGTCTGTGCCCTCACTGTCTCCTCAGTGTACCTTACCAGGCCTTTCTGAAGTGCCTACCTACTGCAGAGAGCCCTTCTCCAAGGGGTGGTTGACGGACAGCCCACTGCCTGTTCTGTTGTGGTCTGTGCTCTGTGTGTCACTCTGCTCTGGGACTCCCTAGCCAGTCTCGAGTTGGGGGACAGGGCTGGTCTTTTCAGCTAGACTGTGTACCCCATGAGGCCAGGGCTTTGTCCTGCTCAGCTGCAGGTCTGCTGTGAGTTCTTGCTTAGTGTCCTGCCCATCTTGGACAGTACCGATAGATGGTTTGTTCGTGGTGGGAGAGGGAGGAGGAGGGGTGTGTTCTGCCTAAACCTTCCTTCCTGATGCTCCTCTGCTACCTTTGTGCTGAGACAGCACTAGGTGACCACATTCTCCCCATACCCCCTTCCTCCTCCCAGCCCTCTGTGAGATAATTCAGGGCCCTCTCCAGGTGATTGACCTTTGCTAATTATAGTAGCAGCCCAGAGGCATGTGACCCTGAGGAGGTGGTCAAGGACCACATCCTTCCACATCCTTCACTTTTGCCCCTTACTCAGGGTCTTTTTATATAACAACCTCTCATCAGGACATGCTATTTCAGGTTTCCTGTTGTGCTTTATGATTCTGTTAGACTGGAAGATTCCCAAGGGCAGGAACTATGTTTAGAGTACAAGAGAGTATAGGACGTGGACTTTGAAACCACGCAGTTTCTTCCTGTCAAATGGGGATAATGACCTCTATCTATCCCTTGTAGGGTTGTCATGGGGATTAAATGAGTTTCTATGTGTGACTTTTGGTCTCTAGGATATGCATGGGCTTATAAATTCATGTTGCTCTTATTATTCTGATGACTAAGCTGTGTGCCCTGATAGGACTTCACTGTGACTGTGTTAATGGATTGACAAGTGGGACTTCAGAGCCTTTTTGACAAGTATAATCAGGAGGGAGCATGTGTTACATTGGACAGCCTCCTCTTACCCTTCTCTTACCTGCCTGTTGTCTATCCCTCCCAGCTTAGGTCCTCCTGACCCTCAACCCTCTGAGGAAATGGTTAGGGGCACAAATTCATTCATAATCAGAAATGAAGGTGGGAGGATTCAGGGCCAGTACGGAGACTATTCCGACTAGATAAAGTGTGAGTTGGGGAGAGGAGAAAGATGAAAAAAGATTAGAAAGTGGAGGAGGCCAGCCTGGAAGGGCCTTTGGTGACACCAGGTCCCCACCTGAGATGAATAGTAACAGCACCTCTGGTTTATTCCATTTTATCTCTTCAAAGTGCTCTCAGGTCTACCAGCTCACTTTGTGCTCACAGCTCCTCCGGGGGTAGGTTCTTTTAACCCCCAGGTTAAAGGGGAACAAGTGAAGCTCAGAAAGGCACACACTTTGCCCTTGATCACACAGGTAAAGGAGCTCAAAGTGAAAAATAGGCCTTTCTCCCAGTGCAGCTGGTAGATTATCTCTCCCTGCATCAGAGAAGTAATGTTGTAAGGATGAAGTGGCAGCTGTGGGGCCCTCAGGAGTGGCCAGGTGAGGATGCAGAGGACAAAAGGTATTA